>BQNB010147861.1:0-16383 GCA_026074375.1 Tanacetum coccineum
GACGAAGACAGAGATATTGATTTGCGATGTGCGTGAGGATCTTGGTTAAGTTTGCCGTCGTTGCCGATTATAATTAAAATTAAGTGATTGGGAAATTAGTTTTTGGATTGCTAATTACACGATTATCTTAAATTAGGCTTTGTTTTTTCCAAATAACCTCTTATAACCTCTTTTCACCACTTACTAGTTATAAGACCCGTGCAGGCACGGGTTCTTTTCTAAAACTTATATATATGTGTTACTATCGAATAAAAATGAATAATTTAACGTATCCTGTATTGTAAATAGCACAAAGTTTAGACATGAACTGGATTTATTTAGTTATTGTAACATATTACTTTTTGAATACATCGTATATCAATGTTTATATATCAAGTAATTTTGTCTATGTAGTTGCATTTTGCAAAGTAACCCAAATGTAGTTTTTGAATTCAACAAAAGAATATAGATGTGTAATTTAAGGAAGGTTGGAAGGTAACATAAGTGTGTTCACACTGGCTATTTAGACTTTACAAAATATTTTCTTCTGAGTATAATTATTACGAAAAGTCACCTTGACTAATAAGCTTTTTGTTAAGCCAAACTTGCATTTTCTTATTTTCTAGTAGTAAAATTCAGAATAAAAGCATGGTATTTAGATGTCCTAAACCAAATGTGAAGTCACCTTGTTCATCCATATCTATCACACTCTCGCAGGTGGTTTTCGAGAATGTACTTTCGGTTTACAAAATAGCGAAAGTAACCAACTTTCTATTATGTGTGATGAAATTTCTTATGCAATAAAAAATGCAAGTTCTAAAATTCTTGATCTGAGGTGATCAACTTTCAAAACTTTATTTAAGGTAATCCACACATGTTGAAGTTCAAGCATTATGATAGTAGAAGATTGTGTGTCGGTATTTTTGACCATGCAAACTTATTGTTCAAGTTAAAGCTTTAGAAGACTACCTTATTGAAATCACCATGGTTCAATCATTGCTCATAGGAAACAAAAGAAGCTGATTAAACAATTACATTTGTGTCAACAATCTTTAAACATGTTCATCACTACATCTTATAAACCAAATAACCCATGATTGAGATAGCAGATGGATAAAAATACCCAACAATGATAGTTTAAAAAAAACTTTTCATACTAACCTGGTAACCTGTAGAGAAATAAAAATAAACATTGAAATGCTTGTCCTCGAAACATTTAGGTAAACAAAATCAGTTCCAACCGACCAAGCTCCATAACAGCCACCATCATATTGACTCATATATCATCATGCATCTGCACATAAACATCCAACGATTTTGATGAATATGCTTTCACCATGAAAACTCTAAATCTTGGCTATGGTCATCGTGGATGCAAGACACTCGTCCTATAGTAAACAAAGATGTTAAATGAGATTAAGTGCCGATGGAAAAAGAAAAAATAAACATGATGTCATTGTAAATGCATATGTTCTTAGTAAAAGGGGTATCCTCGTTACCGCCAAAATCTAGTGCAAAGTCAAAGGTTTTTTTCTTCTTATTCAAGGAAATAAAAGGGATATTCAAAAGCATACATGTATAATAGAAGTTAGCATACTTGTCGTTGTGTCTCCATCTGGGTTGCTAGAAGAAAATTGTGCTCGTCCAAAATATGTTTATGTCCATTCAACAGATAATTAGTGTGACATCTGGAAGAGAAGATACCCGTAGACTATATAGAAAATTACGTAAATGGCTTATTTAGGACACAACCACAACCTTGTCAACCAGTTAGCAGAAACAAAGCACTGATAAGTGATAACAGTCACCTCGAGCTTGTCCCTTTAGATAGATATAGGAACCCCACACAGTTAATAATACATTGTATTACGCTACTTACATGAACAGAAGAAGAAAATCGTTATACGAATGCGTATATGGATTTTAAATAGCAAACGTTGTATGGGTACCTCTTCAAGAAATACTCAAAATGTTGATTGCTTGGCAGTAGTACAAATACTATATCTCAAATCTAAGAATCACTGTAAAAGTAGACGTTTGCGGCACCCTGAAGTAGTCGCGCACAAAATTATATGTTTGCCTCCATCACATCTTTTTCTCTTCAAACTAAGGTATGTTAGAAAAAGTAAGTTTAGGTTCAGCAGATAACAGTATTACAATACCTATAAATCACCTAAGTATGAAAATATAAGATCTTTACTAATGAGACAAAAGGTGGTTATAAAAGCTTTAGGTATATCTCTTGTCAAGTGTTTTCGGGAGTGTTTCAGATTACTTATTGTCAAAACTTGTTGAGTCATACTTAAAATAAGAGCTTAGTAGTACTTATGTCGTTTTATTGCTTAGAGCTACACTATTGTAGAAGCATCGTATAAGACTTTTAGTTCCAAGTGACACTCACAAACTGCACTTTCACTTAATTGTTGCAATACCAAAAGCCTTTTTTATGGTGACCTTTCGGGATCATGATTATGTAGCTTGGCTTAGACTCAAATCATTTAATATACATCCGCACTCTAATCTGTGATACAGTAAAGTGATATGAAAATACACAACAAAATACACTCTAAATTACTACCTAAAAAGTATGAACCCTGTAAGTCGAGGATAATAAGCATCATGAGTGATTTGTACTTTCGGATTAAGGATGACTTGTGTAAGGCTCAAGGTACAACATGAGTCTCATCTTTGGTACAATAGGAGTCTGAAGGTACCTCTAGTGAGATTGTGTTATAACATTATGCTCTATATATCTTGAAGAAATTTGGCTTTGAATTTTTGAAGGAGGTTCAAGATAAACAAACTGATGTTGGCAAAGGGGGGTCCTATAATAGGCCCAATTATTTACTGAATAATGAATATGTTACAATTGACTTAAGCACTTTTGAATAAAGCTTCAAATTTGCACGCTGGTACATAGAGTCCAATTCACATGAAAAGCTTTATCTAATTAGTATGAAGAACCCTTCAGAGATAGTGTTCGTGAATTGAAAAAAAGTGCTATACTAAAAGTTGATTTGTTTTTTTATGAGTTGAAAACATGCTCTGCATTTACCTCAAACACTCTCAAATCCAATTATTAGAACTTTTTATAAATGAGCTCTTATCAGATCTGTTGACAAAAAGTTTGATTATTTTGTATTAAGTTAAAAATCTTATTTATAGATGGTTTAAGGATGTATATTATGCCTCTGTAAAATACTATTTGGGCAAGTTTTTACCAACTTAGAACTGTTTCCTTTCAAGTCAATTATGTGGATTGGTTATAGATAAGAAGACACTGTCCGTGCTTTTGATCCATTCATGATTAAATGGATTCCTCAGAATTTCGCCACCCTCTGCCGTTCATACTCGATAGGCCGAAGTCTCCTATTCATGCAAATCATAAATATTGTAACGTGGCAGATATATAATGATGGGTGATAGCAAAATTCCCTTAGTTTCTCCTTTTCTTTTAGTTTTTCCTCTTTGTGCATTAATCCTATTCAATAATCATATACGTGGATCATTTAGTTATATTTTATTAACGGCTCCAATTTTTTCTTCCTGGCAGCAATTAAATCTTTAGTTATAACAGTAAGACCCATAGAATGTTGCTGTATTGTTTAGACCATAGAACATGAAAGCAACCAAAAGCACCTCCGCGTTAAAAGCGTTCAGGTATTGTGGATAAAAAAACAGTTTGCATGACTCTCTTCAGGAGTTTTCCCTGTCACTGCCTTCTTGCAAGTGCTACCGCTCTGGTAGAATCAACTGTCGCTGCTTTAATTGTAGGCTCGCGCACAGCAGCGCAACTCGGGCGTAGCTCGGCAGAAGTCTATTTGTGTACGACAACTGGTTGATTCGTTGGGTCCAGCTTGGTATGAATGTCTTGTCAAATGACTTCCCGCTTCCTACCACCACAAAAATATAGTGCCGTATTAACCGATAATAGCGATGTCTAGACGCGCAACACGCTATTTTGTTTCGTTCAACTTTTTTATGCGTTGTCATATAATAACAAATAACACTAAATGTTCGATTGCTGAAGTACTATCAAAATAATGATTCAAATTCTTATATAATTTTACCTAAGATGCTATAAACACTTCCACTTTGGGAAACTTTTAAACCATTTCACATGTTTCCTGTGGTATTTTTTACCCATTTTGACACAAGTGGATTGCAATTGTGCCTCTCTGATACATACCTTGTTGGAGCGTCCTGCAACTTGATGGAATCCGCAATAATCAAGAATAAACTAAGTGTGAGTGGATTCACTCGTGCTGGAAGAGAGATTGGATAGGTTTTTAAAGATCCACCGCCTGCATGAATCTCATGGGCAAAATGACGTACGGACAAATATAGCCAACCTTCTTGTTTCCAGACTTGTTGTTATCGATCCATTCAACTGGTTGAAGCCCATATATAAGACATTCATCATCTGAAAAAAGACATTAAACTTATAATCTTTGCTATAGAAATTTTTTAAAAAGTGCTCTCTCAATTCTAGAGAATACAGCTATTAGAGGAATATAAGCACGGCGAGCTAATCACTTGGTTCTTTGGTACTGTTCAATATCAATGTTGGGGTTTGAAAACATAATTTCAAAATTTGTTAACTGATAAACCGTTTAATATTTAAAGATGCTGTATTAGCAGCTTATTCAGTTTGTGCTAAAAACAAAGATAACCATAGCTCATGATGTGATAGTTCGACTGGACTCGTCGTTTTGGGCATACCGTAATGAGCCGCCGTTAATTCATTTCATTTATTAATCTTGATGGATGAAAACCTTCGTCTTATCGTAAACTGAACACTAATGGATTATATAGGAGTTGTTGTTAAGCCTATGTGGTTTATTTATGTGTGTGTGCGCCGTTCATTCGACCAATTTTTATAGGTTCTGGCTTGAGCAGTAATGATAAAATTGGTTATATATTTGCATGATAATCATCTGGACAGGAAATTCTATTTAATACATACCTTCATCTGCAGTATGCTATTTATAACTACATTATGCATAAACCTCGTTTAGATAAAACCACGTTTTAATGTTATAACAAAGCCCAGCAAACGAAATAACAATTGGCATCGTCAATAAACATACATGAGAAAATAAATTATACATACCTTCATCTGCAGTATGCTACAACTCGATAATCTCAAACTCGGATTTTTTGCTTTATAATGCATTCAAGAGCGCCAACCTGTGAAAAGCAAATTAACATATTAGCCAACAGAGTATAAACATTTCATTCAAGCATATTACTATAGTTGGTGTTTATACACTCACCAAAGTGTATACTTCATCGTCATTGCTGTCCAAATTACTCGCATTGTTATTTGCATGATTACTAAACCTATAATCAATCCCCACTTCTCTTAACCCATTTTCAGCAACCCTACAAAGTTCATTAGATTTGGATGACATGTCAGCTAACAATCAGTATCACTTCTCAGCTAACTTAGCTAGTTATCTCAATTCTTTGTTATTCGTACGCACATTATGCCTCCCATCAATCTAACAATACGAAATCCAATAACTTTTTTTTATTAACCTCAATATGAACTGGATAAATTTAACCCCAATTTAAGGATCACGTAGCACTTTATGTGATAAGTAACTGCATCATATTTACATTACACTATAATGACACAAAGTTTCTCCATATAATATGAGCTCTCAACTAAGTCAACATTCCTTTATCTCTCAGTATCACCCTCACTATCGATCGGACACATTTCCCAAGCTCCCCGCTCTAACGCGTTTGAGTCCAAATAATCAACGATTGAAGTTCTAAAACCTACTTAATAATTAGTCCATTTTACTAAGGCACGTTTCTTATTATTAACCTAAAAGAACTCACCACACACTTCTAAAATTCACTTTGCAAAGTCTACAATGCTTGGATTTCTACATCGGAGATATTCAACATCCCATCTACTCACATACTAACAACCACAACATCAAATTCAACTTCCATACAAACAAAAACTAAAATTAAAACAACGACTTTAACATACATACTTCAATTAAAATCGCGGTGATGTAGATAAGAATAGTTGCAAATCCAGAAGCTAATGCAATCATGAATGAAAAGTGTAACAACCTCATGATTTATCAAGTCTGTAACTATATATAAAAAAAGAATAGCGAATCGAATTAGGGTTTCCATTCATTAAATCAAAAGCATTAAGTTGATGAAATTGAAGTAAATTTGATAAATGGAAAAAAAATCATACCATGATTGTTGTATTAAGTTATCAGATAACACACAAACGATTGAGGAGATTGAAGCCGGGAAGATTGATTGAACTTTAGTGTTAATTTAAGGTTTGGTGAAGAAGGATACGAACATACATAAAGATTGTTGATTTAGATCAATTGTTTTAGTGGAGTGTGGCCTTGTTGATATGGATTGTTTCAATGGGGGTTGGGTTGGAGTCGTACTTGATAAACATCAAGTAATCGACCGTGAGTTTATCTCTCTCAATATAAATTTTACAATTTAATCCCAAAACTATCACACACGCATATTAGACACCAAACTTTACAAACTTACTTCCGGTTTTTTGAAGTTATTTTATTTTTATTTTTGACACGTATACTTTTATGTTTGTTTTTGTTTTCCCATTTATGTAAAATCGTTTTTTTTAAGTATTGCCAAATAAAGAAATAACTATTTTATATTTTGTTAATCAACTTTTAAAAAAAGAAAAAAATAATTAAATTCTTACTAAATTAAGTATGATTTGATTTTTTTGAAATACGAATATCCCACTTGACGTTTTCCTTTACTAAGTAAAAGATATGTTTATAGCTAAGAGGAGAATGAGTCAAAAGCTAAGAGTCAGCCCGCATATTTGTTAATGCATGCAACCCTTTAAAAGTATATATTTAGCAATTTAACGTTGTTTATATTCAGTTCATAAATAACCTGCTTCAAAAAAGGCACCTGACCAAATTCAAACCGAGCTCAATTTGAACCGTTACTCAACCCACCCATTTTGCCATCTCTTAATAAAAAGGAAATTTCACTTACTTAGGATACAAATTCACTTTAGTGTACATCAATAACATATATGTTTATAAAACTTAGGGGGGTTTGTTTAAGCTTATATCGAAAAGATCATAAGTAATCATAGTCATCTATGTAATTATGTCAATGCTAGCGGAATGCAACTTACCTATTCCATTCACTTGTACATCCTTCACTTTTTATGCCCAGGAAAAACCATCTTTCACTGACATGGTTCAACAGAAATTACATGAGAAATGTCATGAAAATGCAAAATTTCTTTCTGACGTTAAGAGTCAGGACAACAAACTTGTAATCTAGCAAAAATTTATTGTCTATCAATACTTTCAAAAATATATACCTCATGCTATTTTGTGTTAAAAAAATGAAAGATGGAGCACAATAGAAAACCAAAGCTTGTTTAGTTAATAAACTGATTCAATCTTTGTTCTTAGGAAAGCAAATCAAGTTTAAAGTTAGACTTGTTTCAAAACTATTACAAAATAAAAACTAAATGTGGTGATTTAATTTCTAATTAAAAATTCTATACTTGATAAATTACTTATTTTATCCAAAGAATCACATTTGCATACAGAAGCAAATTCCTTTGGTTTTCATGAATCATAAAAATACCCTTTAACCCGTCAAGAATATAAACAACAAAACTCATTAATGTAAAATTTTAAATGAACTTATCTATGATTAGCATAATTCTAAAATACGCTATTGTAGTTGTGTGTATGAGTTTGCCTTTCTAATAAAAAAATACACTCACTGTTTACAGATTTCAAAGAATTATGGGCGCTTATAAGTTAGCTAATTGTTCTCTACCCAGTTACCTATGAATAACTCAATTTGGGATGTTATTTATACTCTATACCAATGGGTCAACTCAGAAATTAGCTAACATGGAAATGGGTCAAACGGGTGAGCATGTGAAACCTATCAAAAGTCTGACTAATGTATTCATATGCTTAAACCTTTTTTGGAGATTGATCAAATTAGAATATTTGTTTACCGTAGTAGGTTAACTGTCATGCAATCTTATCACAAAAAAACTGATCGGTTTAAACCTGCATTAACATGTTACTATTTGACCCATTATCTAACCTGCTGATGCACCCATTTTGCTATCTGTAACAGTGAATTGTTATGAGGACTCAATAAGCTAATTTTAAAGCATTCATAGCCAGAGGAAAACTTTCTGCCGGATGTTATGCAATTCAATCTAATCTATTATATTTGAAGTTATACTGCAACAATAAAGTTACTTTCTCTAAGTGTGATCTATGCCGAGTTCGTGTATTATCTTAAAACACAAAAAGATACATACCAGCCAATTAGTTCGCACTTGATCACTAGAATTATTATAAAATAAACTAAAATAAATATTACGAAACACATATAACTATTAGTGCTGAAAGAACATGCAGCATGCTAGTCATGTTAATGTTTTGGTCATATTAACATCTGCCAAATTACTTGCTTAAAATGGCCAAGAATCAAAGAAGTAAATATCAAATGATTAAATTTAGATATGGTTGACTTTTTAATACCTTTGATCCATCGATTCGCCATGCAAGAACTCTACTTAGTCATGTGTTCTTCTGTACACTCATGTCATTCCATGAAGTCACAAACTACCATTAAACATGTTACTCCGTAAGATTATCCTAAATTTGCACATCTATAAATGAAAAGGCAAAGACTCATACATAATATTACGTGTTACATTTACTGGTAAATTGGTAACAGGGTCACTTACACTAAAACGTAGTATGACTTGCACAAACATATATCATGCCACAATCAGAGAAGCATATTCGTCAAACCATTTCGTACTTGGTACCATTAACACTTTAAAAGTTAAGATCATTATTAATGACAGTAATAGATATAAGGGAATTGGGTTGTTAAATAATGAGAAGAGAACGATGGTGAAACCAACAAATACTAATAATTGGTTTCCGGAAACAATACCAAACAAGTAACCATGGAATTCTGGCTTTAATTACCCAATAGTAAATAAAGATTAAAGTGACGGCTAACTCTCATTAACAACCTTTGAGTGTTAGGTAACTTCAAAAGTCTCAATTCTGCATTTTCCTTCATTTTTTATTGTATAACTGAAACGAAAAAAGAAAAACAACAATAGCAGAACCTACATGAACTTAGAAATCACTAACAGATTGCCATACCCATGTATGTCGAGTTCATGATCCACACAACGTTTATGTTTTTTTTTGAATGTGGGGTTCCTTCATTTGAATTTTCCCTAATTTTTCTCAAAAAAATGAACGGGAAAGAAACTCACAGGAATCCGACGCGTATTAAAAGATGACGTTGTTGTGTTAGAACTGTGCCACGTACTCCCTTATTATCTTTATTTAATGGTAGAACTAGGTCTCTGCCCGTTCGATGGATGGTTTTCTCAATAGTTGAAAATTGTACAACAGGATTTTAAGTGTCTAGATTCAATAATTATAACATAATGCACATACTTTGCGACGGATATATTAAAGGAGTTATAAAAAAATAATGTGATATATCAGTTGAGTATTTTAAAAATCATATGTAATATAAGTTAGAGTACCCTAAATAAAAACAACAAATATATATTTCAACTAGAGTATCCCAAATCATAAAACATGAAACATCAAACACTTAATTCGATTAACACTAAAAAACATGTAAAAACAATGCCGAAATGGTCTATTTTAGCATTCATTAGTTTCCTTTCAATGTTTACTTGATTTAATGTTCAATCTCCTTTCCCTAAACTTATTGAAAGAACTTGCTAAGTTGGTTTGTTAGAATTATGAAAGTAATGAATTTCATTTGATTTAAATTAAACTTATCATCGATGAGTGTGATGCAACTATGTCGGTGATCACATTGATTAGAATATGATCATTTGAAATGCGAGACACGTATTAGCAAAACGAGTTTAACATGTGTTATGATTTGTATTTGGTAATTTAAATAGCCATTATTTTCAACCCATGTCTATATATAATTCATGCGAAATACAAACTAAAAGTGGATTTTACTAATGATTCGCTTTCAATAGTATCAAAGAAGAAAAACCCTTTGTATTGCTCATCAACAACACTAACTTTCATCATATACATGTTAAACATATGAATGATAGTTTAATAAATGAAATATAAAGTATAACCTATTATTTAAATTAAGATTATTACATCACTTATCTAGTAAAGAATTACAACATAAGTTAATCAATCTTATTGTTACTTTGGAACAACACACTTAAAATTGGCTGAATGTTCTATAATTCAAATGGGGATCATCTTTGACATGATAAGATGATTTTTTTAATAATTAGAGGGAAATTAATTGGAGTTCAAGAATGCTATACATCCAACCTTAGTTGCTTATCTCAATTACAATAGCTAATAGTGGACATGATTAAGCATCAGGTGAGTTTCATAGTCCCACTTTTAATGTTTTTACATTAGGATATAAATGATGCAAAGATGTTTTGAATGTGTCTAATCGCTGCGATTATTTGGTTTTACTTGAGGCATGAACGTTTATGTGGTTATTATATATGGTATGCTTAGTGTTGTTGTGATTTCTGTGTGGTTTTGGTTAGAGGGTAGTGCTTCTACCTATTCCAAATCTAATTGGAGGATTGAAATAAGATCCCATTTCTGTGTGGTTCCGGTTGGAGGGTAGTGCTTCTACCTATTCTAAATCTAATTGGAGGATTGAAATAAGATCCCATTTCTGTGTGGTTCCGGTTAGAGGGTAGAGACTCTACTCATTCTAAATCTAACTGGAGGGTTGAAATAATACTCCATTATGTGTGGTTCCGATCGAGGGTAATGGATTACCCCAAGTTTGTTATGTGGATCGTAGGCACGTTCCGTCCCGTTATGATTGATTGTGAATTGATTGATAGCCTATGTGATAACTAGCTTAAATTGTTTTGCCATGATATGTTATGATAATCGTAGCAAAATTATTTTTAATCAAAGGTTTATTTGGTGTCCTAAACCTATGACTCTCACCAACCATTGTGTTGACGTATTTTAGCTTCATTTTCAGGTGAGCATCATGAGGTTAGGCGAAGTGGTTAAAGATAGACTGTTAGGGTTGCACGGGAGTTCGCTCCTTTATTTGTTTTTTTTGCATGAACCTTTGTTGGATGTTTTGATTTTATTAGGATCGTGGATTTATTTTCCTTGTGTTGATGAGACTCCTTTCATTAATACAAGATGATGTTTTGTTTTGAATTATTGATATCGTCATGACACATTGTGTACTATGACTCATTTATGCATTTTAGAGTTTCTCTATTTTCGACACCATTGTGTTGTGATGATATCCATGACGTTACGCCTTGTGTTTCCGCCTTGGCGGGGTGTGACAGTATCCCCACCGATTTACTTTTTTTGTCATCTAGGGTTTGCAGGGAATAGTAACACACAGTATCATGAAATGATATATCACTGCAATAGTTTATCATTTAGGAATTTAAATACGGATATATAGTGATAGTATGTCTCTCAATTTACTTCAAACGAAAAAGAAGTTGAAGTTGGTGTTGGTAATTTAGTTCTAACGAAACAGAAGTTGGTGTTTTCTTTGAAGGTTGCATTAAAGGTTTAATTGTTTGAGGTTTTTCATTGTTGATTGTTACCATTTGCGGGTAGATCAGAGTTGGTATTGTTGGTAATTTCATGGGTTACTTGTTTATTACAAGATGGATTTGAGCGGTTACGAGGTATAATATTTTTATTTTATATCATTTGAATATATGATTATTTGATGTATATATGTGTAGTAATATATGGTTATTTATTTATTTAGGTACCTCGTGTTCTTGTTACATGTAGAAGTAAGTTAAAGTTGCTTAAAAGAATTAAAGAATTAATTAGTGGAACTTCTCGGGAAGAATTGTTTAGGCTATCATGTTTTGGTTGGGTATTAGATCAAACTGATTTTGTAGAGAATTGTATATTAATACATTTTATGTTAGGTCGCCAAATTTATGATGAAAATGATGATGATGAAAATGTCCCTTTGAATTACTATATAACTAATGATTTAAGTATACAATTTGGTAGAGATGAATTCTGCCTAGTAACTGGGTTAAGGTTTGGGGTAGAAAATTGGGAGGAGTATGACAACCAAGAAAATCTTCCTTTTAGACAGCGTATGTTTCCGTCACATTTAGATGGGCAACCTATTATGGGTATCGACATAGAAAATGCGATTAGTGGCCCTACATTTGCTGAGTTATACGACGACGATGCTGTTGGCCTTTGTTGTCTAGGCATCTTGCAACTTGTTTTATTAGGTGCGGAGAATAGACGTATTGTCCCTCAGTGGTTGTTAAGAATAGCAAATGATAGAGTCGCTTGGAACAAATATCCTTGGGGTTCATATGTGTGGCCAACATTGTACTCCCAACTTAGGAATGCAAACGTCAGACGTTGGTCGCAATTCTATGTCGAAGAGACTACAAATGAACATGATGCGAAACAACATATTCAATCTTTGGATATACTTGGGCATTCAAGGTATGTCAAAAATAAGTTTATAATTTTTAATTCGGCATTTAAGTTATATGTATAATGTAAACTAATTAAAACAATGTGTTTTTTTTAGACTTGGATTTTGGAGTCTTTCCGAGTAACTTCGATCCGGTATTTTTATCGTTCTGATCGGTACCCTAGAGTTGCTACTTGGAGGAAGAAAAAGGGAAGATTTTTGGCAGAGATGGTTATTCCTTTTTTCGAAGTGAGTTTTATTTAGGTTAATAGTTTATTAAGTTGATTATGTTATTTATTTAATAATGAATGTCTATTTTTAAAGGGAAATATACCTGCTGCTAGATTGACACCAGACGATAATGAGGCTCGATCGGACTGGTGGATTTCTAGTAAGGCATACTTCGACGGCTTTATTGATCAAGTTGAACGAGTACCTTTTGATATAAGCCGTCAAAATATGCATGAAATTCCCTCAGAAATTTACCGACAGTTTGTTGAACAAAAAGCTGAACTTGATAGAAATAAAAAAGATGTTGATGACATTAAGGAAGAAATGAAAAAATTTAGGGAAGAGATGAATGCTCGGCCGGTGCGACAAGAGAATACAATACCGATTGTTGTTGGACAACATTATGGTTTTAGCGATTTTAGTGAATTCCGAAGCATGCAGGTATAATTTTTTTAGATTTAATAAAAGGTATGCTAATTAAATAATATAATTTTGTATTTATGGGTGTTCATAGGATGGTCCGTCTTCATTCAATGGACATGAAAATATGGGTGCTCCACCAAATTTCCAAACCCCAATGCGGTCCCAACCTAGTTCATCTGATTGGCAAAGACAGATGCCAGAGCAGTCGGCCAGTCACTATTGGCGGCCCTCGTCGCATCCTGGTTCCTATTATTCGTTTGGTCAGCCGCCATCTCATATGGTTAGGCCAAATTTGCAAACCACTATTGAGACGCAACATGATGTTGAAGCCATAGTTGACCAGGTAATCCTATTTTTATATACGAATATAATTATATATTAATACCCATCATGAAGTAATAAATTTTTATTAAATGTTTTTTTTAGAATATTCCTAATCGAGGGAGAAGGCAACAAGTTCCTAGCAAGTACCTAGTAACTCCATTTACGGTACAAGCTCCTACTACAATGGTACCAAAGCAGCGTGTTTCTAAAACTACAAATAAAGGGAACACAGCTAATTTATCGCCTTTGAATCTTGGGGGTGTTTTTGAGGGTTACAATGAAGAAGAGAATAACGTTACGTTTTTGGGTTCCCAATTCACTGGTAATATCTTATTCTATGAGAACGTGGACCCTGCAAAGGTAATTATTAATCTTGTATATAAATGAACAAATAAAATAATGTAAGTATGTGTACTAATATTGGTTATTAACTTGGTTGATTAGGTGCGGAGACGAAATTATGAAAACATAATGCAGTTTCTAAATAACCTCTATCAGATTTACTTGGAGTGCTATATGAGAGGTTATATAGTACCAGTTAGTTTTTGGCGAGAATTGGTCCCTCATTTGTGTAAGCCTGACATGCAGAGAAGTTCATATGGCCCCCTAATTGGTTGGTTGGGTGGAGAGGTAAGTTTATTTATACAATTTTAATAATGTTGTAATGAGTAACTTTTTTAAATCTCTTTAGCCAAAAACATCTATTTATTTTGTTACAATGTTTTGAATCAGCACATGAACGCGTGGATGGAGTTAATGATTAGGAGGAGGCCTTCTAATGCCAACTGGACAGTGGCCTATACTAGTACAATAAGTGTACATCCAGAGAACAACCAATTTATCCTTCATAATGACCCTCACGTCATTGGAACATTGGATGGTTCCACGCGTCCGTATCCATCCTGGAATGATGTTGATTGGGTACTTATTTGTTTAGTTATTCGTTATAAAACTTTTAATACAACTTATGCATGATTTGTATTTAATTAGTTGTTTTTATCTTTGTAGGTGTTTTTGCCAATACATGTTGCTGGAAATCATTGGGCCACGGGTGTTATTCATTTAGCCGAATCTCATTTTTACGTGTTTGACTCCATGGCTAGTGAGGGAAACAAGGAAGTGATATCGCGACTAATTAGTTGCTGGACCCCCGTGCTTAATCACATTTTGGAAGATCGTGGTTGTTTAAATGAAACTAGACGACCGCATTATTTTCAGTATTCATACAATCAAGGTTTGGAAATATGTCCCTCAACAAACCAACTTGTCAGATTGTGGAGTCATCACATGTTGGTTAATCTATAGTTTGTGTGTATTCACAAACAAAGCCTATAGTTGCAAGTGTGATACTCAACAGTTTTTTTGAGAGGTTTATAGAAATCAAATGTGTACAACTTTTATATTGTTGTATGTGTGAGGATACTAGAGATTGTGGTTACATGAGTTGTCAATTCAATGACAATATATAATCTTTGAGTTGACAAGTCTCTGACAAAGGTTTTATCACCCAATATAGTTTGCCACGGGTTTTGGATTGATACGATTCTCGTAGAACAACATTTCCGGCTCCACATTTACATGCAAACGCTTCATATGGCACCATCTTCATATTAATAGTGTGTGTGTGTGTGTTTGATAAGTTAACATGTTATTGACGATAATAGATGCTTTTATAGGGAGAATCAATTGCTTGTTATTTCATAAGAGGGCTAGGTGTCATAAAAACATTACATATATAATAAAAACATTACATAAATAATAAAAAACATTACATGATAATGTTAAGGTTAACCACTGCCACTTCCAAGAACTGTATCCTTACGGAAAACCTCAACCACATTTCTTTTTGTAATGTTAAGGTAATGCTTTGATGGTTTAGGAATAAAAACTGAGACATTAGCAAGTATCATAGCAGCTCCTACAGTAATATCCTTTCCATAACTACCCACGTCAAGGACTTTGTAGTTTATTGTTCCAGGTACTGTACCCGATAGATCTTTCAGAGTCACGTTTAAATCTCCAAGAGCATTCGGAGAACAAGACTTGACGATTGCAACAACTTGTTCCAGTTTTCCCTTTTGAAGAAAGTTGTCAATGTCTCCCAAACATCCAGTTACAGTGCCACCAAATGCATTCACATAGTTAGTGGCGCTAACCCACGCCCCACTGTTAAAATCAGCATCCTCACCCACATCCTCAACAACTTTCTGCATATAATCTTGTGTCGACATTAAAGCCCCATCCGGATCAAGAATAAATACATTTTCTTTAAGTAGCTTGGCTCGCTGAACAAGACCCGCAGGACCGGGTATTATCCTAACTGGGTTTGAGGTTGAGGAAGATGGTTCAACATGTGTGCTACTATAGGAACGCACAACGGGTGTTAACTGAAGATCGGAATCATCTATATCTAGACTGAATTCCCATGGTTCATTTTCGTTATTGAAATTGGAATCCATTTTAAAGAGTTGGAATAAGAAGTTGTGTGACAAATTGAGGAAATTGTGAGGGCTATTTATAAGGGAAAATTTTGAAAAAATAAAGAGAGTTGGACGACACAAATGTTTTTTTTTCTGTAATAGATAAGACAACTCAATGACAATGTTGTCTATCACTTCAAATTACACGCGATTTAGTAAAGTATATGACAACTCTCTGACATTGAGTAGATCACGCTTAACTTTGCGCGATCTACATTTTTAACTTTTATTTAAAAGCGTTGATAGGACAACTCTCTGACATTGAGTATATCACGCTTAACTTTGCGCGATCTACATTTTTTAACTTTTATATCAAAGCATTGATAGGACAACTCTCTAACATTGAGTATAGCACGCTTAACTTTGCGCGATCTACTTTTTTACTTTTATATATAATTTTTGAAACGGATATGTATTCATAACA
>BQNB010147862.1:0-16383 GCA_026074375.1 Tanacetum coccineum
ATTCGTTAGCATCAGTGTACACGAACAACCCTATACCTTATATAATTCGTAAACATTTGATTTAGCAGTCATCTAAATCACTTTCAATTAGATATTGTTATTATTAGTCATCTAAACACTTTCAATTAGATATTGTTGTTGTTAACTCATCTTGCTCTTGTGCAAAAGTAACAACCAGTCTCACACACAATATAAGATATACATGATGAATTCTTCGTTGAAAACACAAGGTTTCCATCCATGAATTAAATTATCTCAAGTGAAATATATCATTTAAGACTTGCTTCAATGATGTATTGCATTGTGTTGGACTTAATCACCGCATATGATTATTTTAATAAAACATTCATTCTAAGGTCGTTTGTTTTGTTTCCTAAAATTTCCAAGTGAAGTCTCATTCTAATCTCAAGGATTAACATCTAACTTAGATGGAATGATGCTTTCAATATGTTACACAACATATGAATTTTAAGAAAAAAAACATAATGGTCCCACTTGATGTCAGGTGTACTCAGGAGTTATCTTAATTTAATAAAAAAAAATCATATTTGTAATTAAACTTAAGATCTCAGCTCCTAGATGCATGATCTAATCCACAATTAGATTCTTTTATCTTGTATAATTCATAAAGATCGAACTCATAAACCCTTTGATTACATACCGTCCTCGCAAAAGTAATCATAAAGGAAAGAGTTATAAAACTTAATTGTCATACTCCACATATAGACTCATAACCCTTTTGATTACACATCGTCCTCGCAAGGTAATCATTAAGGAAAAAGTTATGAACCTTAATTTTCCATGTTTCAGATTTAAGAAAACATGTATGACAATTAGTTATCTTTATATAATTAATGCATGTAGAAAAGAAAGATTTAATCATAGTCAATTGCTTGAGTAAGATTAAAAACTATTGTATTCAGTCAGGCATTAATATGTATACAATCTTGTCTTTATGAGCCTTTCTTCAAAAGAAACTCATTCTCACCTCACATTTTACTGTTTGGTGAAAGATCAATCAATCTCAAAACATTGACTGTCTTTTAAAGACTACATCTTATCATTCATATTTTTAAGATATTTATCAGATCCAAGATGTGATAATTCACCTTAATAGTTAACAGGTTTATTATGACCCTCTAACTTATATTTCTCAGCATTGATTTAAAAGTATCACTCCATTGATGAGGCATCCTTACGGATTTATGAATGAGAGTTACATTATACTTTGGTTCGAAATTTTCATGCTTAACCTTAGTATGACATCAGCAAGTGAATTTAGAAGGTTTCCCACTTACTTTTGTAAGAAGAGATACTTCTCTAAATATTAAGTTTTTAAGCAACAATGAATTGTTCTTAATTGGGACAACATAATACATTTTACAGTTCTCATCTCTAGCTTGTTAATAATATGCTTCATAAGATATTAACAAATTTCAGAACTTTAATCAAGACATAATGGGATTCATCCCAATCTATAAATAGATAATGTCTTGAATACCTTCTAGGTTGGAACTATATTGAGTGTATCCATGACACACGCAAATTTCTAACCTTGATCGATTTTGGAGGTAGAGCAATTAAAGTTATCAGAAATCAAACAATATGAATATAGTTTGTTTCAACACATTAGACATACCATAATAGTGTGGTATTCTATGAGTATTGGAATTGTGAGACTCCATCAGAATTCCCTAGATAACTTAATTCTCTTTGGATCAAATACTCACCAATTGGGTCGAGCCAAATTGAATACAAAGTATTTTAAAACCAAGTGCATGCTATAATGTATATTTCTTGAATAAGTACATTAACTCCATGTTCATGTGTTCACAAGAAGACAGAACAGTTCAAGAATTCTTTGATCATGTGTTTACAAGAAAACAAAACATGTCAAATACATTATATGTCGTTGAATCATTCAAGGACCTTATGTTTATGTGTTAACAAGAAGACATAACAATGTTACTACATACTTTATGTTATAAGTCATTGATTAATTCAAGGACTTTATAATTACGTCTTAACAAGTAAACATAATTATACTAACTAAAGTAATCATGAACGCAAACTCTTGAGTTCAATGGTAATTTCAAGTTAATTTCATACTTCATAATCATGATTATATAATTAATCATAATTATTTTGACTAAATCATATAGTCAATAAGTTGAAGTATCTTTATATTATATCTTGACTTTTAAATATAATAGGACAACAAACATCTTGTGTGTTTAAGTCCTAGTAGATTTACTAGTTTTCTTACCTTGCGGTCAAGAGAAACCAATTAATCATATTGTTATATGTTGTTCCTTGTACACACTTAGGATTTCTTCCATTTGTGTACGGGACAACATTACCTAAAGTAGACAAACCATACGACAAGCGTTTGATTTGTTTAAACAATATAATAGTGTCATTGATATTACAAGTAGATTTCAAACTATAATGTTAAATAAGGAATCGTGGATTATTATTCTATAGATAACATTTCAAGAAAGTAACAAGTAGTTATCCTATAAAATAAAATGCAATCTTTCTTTAGACAATGGTTGTTCATATTCGGAAAGTAATATATTATTTCAAAGCAAGCTAGAAATAATATAGGTAACTAACAAGAAATTGAATCTTGTAGCTCCCACTGAAATTGACAACCTCACATGAATGTTATTTCAGTTATAAAATGCAAAGCTCACACTCGATTTGTCAACATTGTAAGTGTTACATCACCAGTAGAAAGCAAATAGCGATTTATTTACTTTCCTACTCTCTTAGAATGCCTACAAGTAGCAATGTACTTAGGTATTGTATTGAGTATATGAAGTTCTACTTATGTAGATGAGGGACTAGCCATCATGTATTCATTAACTTGGGTATTTAGCATGCATTTCCTCCTTAATCTGTCTGTCTAACCGCAAGGGTGTTTAGCACTATAAGGAATGAATCGAGTCTAAGAAAAATTACCTAGAAGACCTGCTAGCAATTTTCTTTACTCATTGCGGTTAAACTCATACATCATGACAAGTGCAAGATGTCATTATTTGGTAGCTATAGACACAATGTTCTGTAGTTATACAAATATTTTATCTTTCATAGATTTTAGAATCGTAAAAGGGTAATGAAAAATTAAAAGTAAGTTTAAATATAATTGAGAAAAATTCAATTATAACTATATCTTATTCTTGTCAATCAATGAGAAGAGATAGGAGTGAGTCTCACTCTTTTTGCCAGAAAAGATACTATGTTTGTATTCTATGAGAAAACAAACGTCCGTTTACGGCAATAACATAATTAATCAGAACATAGAAAGTTCAATTTAGTATTTTCGATAATTAAATTCTTAAAAGAATTAACTACCCAATTAATTACTAATAAGACTAAGATCCAACTTGACCTCCCACTTATTAACCAGAGGTCTGACCAATGAGAAAACAAGTAGGGCAAGAGGTAAGCGACGAGCGTTAATTGCATTTAATGCAACTCTTAGTTTTATGAGACTGATGACATTAGTAACCCATATAGTAATGTCAAAAGCATATTTTGTCTCATCTTATGCCTCGGGTCCGAGGTCTGACCAGGTAACTCGATTTAAGTCGACCAAAAGAGAACGTGCGAAAATTGACAAAGGTCTGACCAATGGAAAAAATTTGCCATGGGTTGGAAAGGCCCTAAGGTCTGACCAGAGAAGACAATCCAAATGCACGTGTTCTTCATTTGGCTGGCATAGACTTAAAATTTTACATAGGGGTATACACATAAAAGTGACAAAATCGTGTACAAGAAGCATGCAAAACAACTTGTAGCACTAAGTTAAGAAAACATTTTGTTAACCTTTTGGGTATAGACATCATTTTGTCAAATGTTCTCGGTAGCTCCATTTTGGACGCACAAAGAAGCGGATAAACGGGTCAGCGCGAAGCATATTAAAAACCTGTCTTCTTTTAGGGAACCTTACTTCCACCCGCCTTAAACTTCTCTTGTAGTTTGTCCAATAATGGGTGAGCCGTACTTCCAATTGACTAATGATGCTATTGTATGTTAAGAAACCCTTTTTGTTAACATTAGTTTTATAGTTGCCAATATGGTGGGATTACAAATATGATCAAACCCTATATTGTACTCCTACTTAGTCCGAAGACATAAGTAATTCCAATAATTCCCTCATATGCCGAAGCATGTAGTGGGACGGGATAAGATTAAAGATCAATTCAACCCCATATTGCGCACATAAAAACTAAAAGTTCACAAGAAATCAAAATTTCATAGTTTAATGTCCGTATTAAATTTGTGCAAAAACCCCGGTTTCACAAATAACACATAACTAGTCACAAGGAGTATGCTTAATACTAGACATGTTTAATCCAAATTTCTCTGTAAGTATAAGTCCGGTTTTAAGAGTTTCATAAAGTCTATTTTGCAAATATTGACTAGACACATGGTATATCACATATAAGCAATTAAAACAGACAGAAAAATAGAGTAAAATTGAAGACAAACTCTTATATTAAAAGCAGTAAATCATATAATGCCTCAAGTTCTCAAAAGAGTCTTCCCCAATTGGAGAACCAAAAGACTCTCACTAGGTTTTCTGCTAAAGTACCTAGATCGCCACATCCATCATATAGCATGATTGCGTGAGTCTTAAGGCCGAGATAAAACAAGAATAGAATAACATGACAGCTTAATTAACATTTAATTTTAATCTATTCTTCTTTTTATCAAGTAACATTTTGGTTGATTCTAGGTGTTTATTCATTATTTATGGCAAGGATTGCATGTCGTTGCCATAATTTTCTAATAAAACAATAAATAAACTAGATTTCATGCAGCCCTAGCGTGTTTAATATGTGTGTAACCCATAAAACACCAAACGAGTTGGCTCGTGATGCCACTGTTGGGATTTGATAAACTGTTAACCATTAACAACCACGAGTACGCAGCGGATATGGATCATGTTTGGTTCATATAGTTAACACACAATAAATAAACAAAAGGTAAATAGAAAACTAACCCTTGAAGCCAACAACAAATGTTATGAAACAAAATGACTAAGTTGTCACCTCTACGGTTGCTCACACAACACGTCAAACAAGTACGTCATGATGCTAGTCGTTATTTCACGTCTCTCAAAGTGGAATGAAACATTCAATCATATAGTACACATGGATATGGGCAAACAAATATAATATCCCACGTATGACATGCATGTGTATACTGTTTCCAGAATCAATTCCATGCGTTTGACTTCACATCAAATAAATACATTCATGCGTATGACTTTTAAGCATTGAATGTGACAGTATGGTTTTCAAAGGGTGATGATAGTGTCAAATGACTTTTTGGAAAAACAATACATCGTATGTATTTTATTTTATGGAACTAGTTAATCAATGAGGGAGAGGGATGAGGTGTTTATATAGCACCTCAACCCTAGTTGTAGATAAACTAGAAAACCTTGAGGATAACCTTCAAATTCTAAGCTTATCACAATTCCTACTCCTTATCTCATAACACAAAGTATTATCCCAAAATGATACCAAAACCATTCAAGAATCCTCTAAAACAAATCTGCCACTTTTGGGAGGTCCTAGAGGTTTTTGTTTTGTCACTTTTAGTCTCTTCGGTTCATATTTAAATATTTGTTAAGTTAGTTATAAATTATAACGGTGACTAACGGTTATTTAAATTATTAACGTGAAGCATATTAAACACTTAATAATAAATAAATATATATTAAGTATTTAATAAACGTACTCTTCGTGTCTTACGTGTGTGCCCCCAATAGGCTCACACATTTCTAGTCGTACACAGCTAGTCAAACTACTACATTCCAATAGCTCCCACATGGGAGTTTGAGTAGCAGACAACCCATATACTAACGACGGAAACGTCTAGCAACACTCACATTTGTTTTTAAAACTAGAAATGTCTGAGATCAAGTTTCAAAAACATTCTCAGTAGCATGGTTATGTATCTCTTGCTATAATCATCCCTTTGTTCAGATACCGTTAAACCATAAATATGGATCCTAACTCATTCCATATAGTTTAACCATTTAGATTCTCGTTATAGAACTTAATATAGATATACCAAATGTAATGAAGAATCATCTTGCATTACCCTATGGGTGCGGCAACACAATTATCTAATTAATTCTGGAGAGGCGCCAATGGTATCATACTGCACATCAAGTGGAGGAACAAATTCTTTGTTGAATACAAGTGTTGTGAATGCTGCTTCACATCACTTTCAATAATAGCCTTTATAACTACCATTTTCAGGTTAGCGTTTGACTTAGAATTAAAAAGTGATATCCACACATACCAGAACTTGTTTGTATTCTTAAGTCTAAGGATGACTTAACTAACCATTTTTCAATATTTTAC
The DNA here is from genome assembly GCA_026074375.1 of Tanacetum coccineum. Classification (NCBI taxonomy): domain Eukaryota; kingdom Viridiplantae; phylum Streptophyta; class Magnoliopsida; order Asterales; family Asteraceae; genus Tanacetum; species Tanacetum coccineum. The sequence continues at coordinate 6,387 of BQNB010147862.1, forward strand.
TCATGACTAAGGATCTAAAAGTAAATATTCAAAGGTTGGGGTGTCCAATATGCATCCCTTGTGAATAACATATGAGTTTGGCATGAACCATCCATATATTCAAAGAATATAACCAAAACTCACATTTGTCTTATGTAACAATACTCCTATATTGTTAACCAACAATGGACATGTTTAGAATGATAAATCATTCATGGATTAAACATGCAAATATAGGATAACAATTATTATATAAATGAATAACAAATACTAAGTATCTTTATTCATCAGAAAATAAAAATTATCTTATAATCCCAGTTATCCAAATACTAAAACAGATATGCATGAAACTAATTAGCAAGTTGAAGTCTAATATTTCCAACATTCTCAACTCTTTCTTTACAAGATAGCTAAATAGTTATCTGAGTAAACTTCTTGAATACTTATTTCAAATTCACAAATTGTGAAGAATTTGAATGATATGATAAGTACCGTATGTATATTTCATACTATTAGAAGAATCATAGTATGGAAATGTGACAGTACCTTTATGAGGTATTTGTAGTCAACAACATACCTATCTCAGACAGTCATCTTTATAGTTTCTTAAAATGTAAAGTATTCTTATTCTTTAATGTGTATTGCAATAATGCTCTTAGTTGAGCATATCTAGATAGCAGATTTATCATAAATGATGAAATCCTACTTGAACTAGAATTGATTATGCTTTAGCATCATGTGTACACAAACAACACTACGCCTTATATAATTCGTAAACATTTGTTTTAACAATCATCTAAATCACTCTCAATTAGATACTGTTGTTATCAGTCATCTAAACACTCTCAATTAGATACTGTTGTTGTTAACTCATCTTGCTCTTGTACAAAAGTAACAACCAGTCTCACACACAATATAAGATATACATGATGAATCCTTCGTTGAAAACACAAGGTTTCCATCTATGTATTAAATTATCTCAAGTGAAATATATCATTTAAGACTTGCTTCAATGATGTATTGCATTGTGTTGGACTTAATCACCGCATATGATTATTTTAATAAAACATTCATTCCAAGGTCGTTTGTTTTATTTCCTAAAATTTCCAAGTGAAGTCTCATTCTAATCTCAAGGATTAACATCTAACTTAGATGGAATGATGCTTTCAATATGTTACACAACATATGAATTTTAAGGAAAAAAAACATAATGCTCCCACATGATGTCAGGTGTACTCAGGAGTTATCTTAATTTAATCAAAAATCATATTTGTAATTAAACTTAAGATCTCAGCTCCTAGATGCATGATCTAATCCACATTTGGATTCTTTTATCTTGTATAATTCATAAAGATCATATGGACTCATAAACCCTTTGATTACATACCGTCCTCGTAAAAGTAATCATAAAGGAAAGAGTTATAAAACTTAATTGCCATATTCCACATATAGACTCATAACCCTTTTGATTACTCATCGTCCTCGCAAGGTAATCATTAAGGAAAGAGTTATGAACCTTAATTTTCTATGTTTCAGATTCAAGAAAACATGTATGACAATTAGTTATCTTTATATAATTAATGCATGTAGAAAAGAAAGATTTAATCATAGTCAATTGCTTGAGTAAGATTAAAAACTCTTGTCTTCAGTCAGGCATTAATATGTATACAATCTTGTCCTTATGAGCCTTTCTTCAAAAGAAACTCATTCTCACCTCACATTTTACTGTTTGGTGAAAGATCAATCAATCTCAAAACATTGATTGTCTTTTAAGGACTGCATCTTATCATTCATATTTCTAAGATATTTATCAGATCCAAGATGTGATAATTCATCTTATTAGTTAACAGGTTTATTATGACCCTCTAACTTATATTCCTCAGCATTGATATAAAAATATCACTCCATTGATGAGGCATCCTTACGGATTTATGAATGAGAGTTACATTATACTTTGGTTCGACATTTTCATGCTTAACCTTAGTATGACATCAACAAGTGAATTCAGAAGGTTATGTATTTTGTTCTTGAATATTTTCAAGATTTATAGATACTCCCACTTACTTTTGTAAGAAGAGATACTTCTCTAAATACTAAGTATTTAAGCAACAATAAATTGTTCTTAATTGGGACAACAAAATACATTTTACAGTTCTCATCTCTAGCTTGTTAATAATATGCTTCATAAGATATTAACAAATTTCAGAACTTTAATCAAGACATAATGGGATTCATCCCTAATCTATAAATAGATAATGTCTTGAATACCTTCTAGGTTGGAACTATATTGAGTGTATCCATGACACACACAAATTTCTAACCTTGATCGATTTTGGAGGTAGAGCAATTAAAGTTATCAGAAATCAAACTATATGAAGTAAGTTTGTTTCAACACATTAGACATACCATGATAGAGTGGTATTCTATGAGTATTAGAATTGTGAGTCTCCATCAGAATTCCTTAGATAACTTAATTCTCTTTGGATCAAATACTTGACAATTGGGTCAAGCCAAATTTAAATACATAGTATTTAACAACCAAGTGCATGCTATAATGTATATTTCTTGAATAAGTACATTAACTCCATGTTCATGTGTTCACAAGAAGACAGAACAGTTCAAGAATTCTTTGATCATGTGTTTACAAGAAAACAAAACATGTCAAATACATTATATGTCGTTGAATCATTCAAGGACCTTATGTTTATGTGTTAACAAGAAGACATAACAATGTTACTACATACTTTATGTTATAAGTCATTGATTAATTCAAGGACTTTATAATTACGTCTTAACAAGTAAACATAATTATACTAACTAAAGTAATCATGAACGCAAACTCTTGAGTTCAATGGTAATTTCAAGTTAATTTCATACTTCATAATCATGATTATATAATTAACCATAATTATTTTGACTAAATCATATAGTCAATAAGTTGAAGTATCTTTATATTATATCTTGACTTTTAAATGTAATAGGGCAACAAACATCTTGTGTGTTTAAGTCCTAGTAGATTTATTAGTTTTCTTACCTTGCGGTCAAGAGAAACCAATTAATCATATTGTTATATGTTGTTCCTTGCACACACTCAAGATTTCTCCCACTTGTGTACGGGACAACATTACTTAAAGTAGACAAACCATACGACAAGCGTTCGATTGTTTAAACAATATGATAGTGTCATAGATATTACAAGTAGATTTCAAACCATAATGTTGAATAAGGAATCGTGGATTATTATTCTATAGATAACATTTCAGGAAAGCAACAAGTAGTTATCCTATAAAATAAAATGCAATCTTCCTTTAGACAATGGTTGTTCATATTCAGAAAGTAATATATTATTTCAAAGCAAGCTAGAAATAATATAGGTAACTAATAAGGAATTGAATCTTGTAGCTCCCACTGAAATTGACAACCTCACATGAATGTTATTTCAGTTATAAAACGCAAAGCTTCCACTGGATTTGTCAACATTGTAAGTGTTACATCACCAGTAGAAAGCAAATAGCGATTTAGTTACTTTCCTACTCTCTTAGAATGCCTACAAGTAGCAATGTACTTAGGTATTGTACAAAGTATATGAAGTTCTACTTATGTAGATGATGGACTAACCATCATGTATCCATTAACTTGAATATTTAGCATGCACTTTGATTGAGGCTAAACTACACCTTAAAATATATATAATATATAATACAATATATATAGTAAGTATAATTTAAAAAACGAATCAATAAACCGTGGAGTATGTGTAGAATATCCCCGGGTCGATTATCCCCAACGATGGTCAGTTGAGCTGGAGAATACGATACAGGTCAGAAATATGGAGTTTGAATGGAGTTAATGATTTGAGAGAGTAGAAAGCTAAATTAATCAATAACAAACAAAAACGATTGAAAAAAACCTAAAAATTATGAAATTAAGCTGAAAAACGAGAGCAGGAATCCCGAACAAGGGGTCAAAAACCTAAAATCTTCAAAATTAACCCTACAAAGAAATTTTTACATTCAACTACCTACACTAGGGAACAAAAAAAAAGAAAAAAAAAAAATAAAAAACTAATATGAAGAATGAAAAAGACATAGACTGAAAAACGGAGTTCGTTTGACCTAAAAACGAGTCAAGTCCAAGATCCGTGAACCCGAGAAACCGTTTCTTTACAAATCAAAAGGTTTGAAATTAACCCTCACAAAGTCTTATCTATTTTTCCTACGTAAATTATGACTAAAGAAAATTTTCTAAAAAAGAAGAATATTTTTTTGATAATTTTTGTAATTTTTATGAATTTTTAAAACTTTTAACGAAATTAAATTATAAAAAATACTAAACTATTTTAAAAAAATTCTGAAAAAATTACTAAAATTACTTTACCACCCTATGACTATCCTATGAAAAATAAGAAACCCAAAATTCGGCTTATAAATAAGCCGAAAATAAGCTCAAACGAGCTTATAAGCTAATGGGGCAAAACTCCCTTATATATCCAAGTGCCCAAGGGTCTAACAGAAAAGACCCGCAGGGCACAACGGTAAAAGGTTTGGTTATAAAAAGCTGTGTATTGAGAGAGACCCGGGTTCGAGTCTTGCTCACCCAGGTTTCCCCTTATCTCCCTTTTTTTTAGAAAAACTTTTTAAACAAACTTGTTAAGCACATGAAGCTTATCATTTTTCATAACTAGGACTTTTTGAGAATGCTTATAAATAAGCTGGAAAAAGAGCTTTTTTGATTGACATTTTTTTTTTTTTTGTTGGTATTAAATAAAGTTTGCTTAAAGTGACATAAAGCAAAATTTGGGCTTTTTCTTTTGACTCTTATGAACAAATAAGCAAATTCAGTGGGAAATAAGCAAGCTCAACTCAACACACCAACATTAAGAACTACTAGGAACAAAAATAAGCAAATGAAAGAAGCACCAATAAAAACCAGAATTGGCTAAACACTCAGCAGTACTAACTTAAGAGTTAGTACTGCTAGGGTGAATTTTAAGTCTACTACACTGGTTAAGGGCCAGATAACAAAGAACAAGGGATACTTAATCCTAAATAAGCAACTATAACTATAAAACAGCTAAATTCAAACATTAATACCACCTAATATAGCCAGAAAAGAGATTAAGCTATATTTCTACACTATGCTAAAAAAATCAAATGGCCTAAGTTGAGCTTAAATTTAAGCTACCTAAGGTCTACAAAGCTAGGGCTTAATAAAGGAGCTTATTGGCTTTTTAGAAAAGCCAAAAGCTTGAGCTGAGGCCCTCTAATGAGCTAGAACAGTGGGCTTAAAGTTAGGCCCCTAGCACCAGGGCAAATAAACTAAGAAAAAAAAGGCTTATATTGACAGCTTAAAATAAGCTGTCAAATAAGCTCAAAATGAAAAATAATGTTAAGACAAATTGAGCATAGCTTGAGGTGAGCTTATGCTCAAATTTTAAGCTTCTAAAAACACCTTAAAGCTGCTGATTTTTGCAAAAAGAAATAGGTGATTTTGACTTTTGAAAAACTTAAAAAATGTGTTGACAGACTTAAGCAAAACACAAGGATTCCTAAGGCTTGGCTAGTTTGTTTTTGCACAGCTAACAAATGTCACAAAATATCACAACAACTTAGGTTTTTTAAAACCTTAAGCCAAATAAAGCATCTTGAAACTTCTTATAAATCAACAGACTTAGAGATCCAATGAGAAAACCTTGCAAAACACATTTTTGGACTAAAAAGTTGAAAACAGACTCAAACAAGCTTAATAACTTAAGCCAAAGTTGGACAATTTTGGACACCAAACCCATAACATGCATTTGACTGTGCCATTTTTGGCTAAACCCAAAAATAAACCTTTTTTATACTTAAAAACGGATTTTAGAACTTACAAAAACTGAATTAAGCTCAAACTTTTGAAGTCAACTATCAAACATGCAATAATAAGCACTAAAAAGTAAAAAAGCAAAGTGAGATAAGCACTTTAATAAGCTAATAAGCAAACAGTGAAAATAAGCTTAACTAGACAGTTTTTAGGCAAATTACAAGTGAATGATATAAGAGCAATTAAAAGGCATTCTTGAGTATAACTAAACACATATAAGCACAAAAAGACATAAATAAGCTAAAAATAAGCAATGCTACAGTAATTTTTAAGCAAAAAATTTAAAAAGAAAGCATACCTTTGATCCTTGCTCAAAACAGGATTATGTGAAACCTAATAAGCTCTAATCCTACCCAAGCTTATAAATAAGCTGTACTAAACAACCCAATGAGCCATCCTTGTTTGCTCATTCATCCATGGCTATCAAACAGTAACTTTTTTTCTTTTGAATTTTTCTTAAATTTTAGTATCAAAGGTTAAAACAGCTTATAAATTGGCTTATATTGAGCTTAAAAGTGAGCTTGAAAGAAACAAGAACTTGGAGACTTTAGAACACAAATTAAAACATAAGCCGAAATTTTCATTAATCTTAAAAAGAGAATTACAAGTACAAGAATTAAAAACTAAGACTGGGTAAAAAAAAACTAACTATTGCCACAATGGCTTACAAGCTTATATATAAATGAGCTAGGGTTTGGACTTCTCTTCTTGTCTTCACTTGTTGTGCTAGTTTTCTGAGAAGAGTGAGACTTGTGTTTGTTGTGAGTGTATAAACACAAAGCAATCCTGGCCCTTGGATTGTCTTGGTGCCCAAGGTTTCAAATCTAAACCCTTCAATCTTTTGTCTTGATATTATGTCGAATAGGGTCTTTGGGGATTGCCAGGGTGGACATAAGCCCATATGGGGTGGAGTTTTGATGAATGGTGATGTTTTTGGACTAAGGTGAACAGTGAACGAGGCAGAGATGGTGATGGGTTGAATTGGGCGGGATAAAGGGTGAGAAGATATACAATAATTCAATTATTTGGTGATTGAACATGTTTGGTCCCTCAAGTATTATATTTCTCTTGCAACTTTCGTCCTGTTTATGATGTTGGAAATTAGCAAGAAACACCCCTGAAAGTTATATTGTGGTTTGCAAAAAGAGGTCCTTTAGGTTTACAAGTTTATAGCCTTGGCAGGAACACCCCTTGTGGTTTATACTTTAGTGAGTTGGCAGTTTTAGTCCCTCACAAGTATCTTCTTTATATCCTTCATTTAATAAGTTAGGGACTTGGCAATTTTGGCCCCTAAACTTATTTTTCTTCACTTTTTGACTTTGGATTTGTCGGGGTTGACTTTGGTTGACTTTTTTACACTTGGGCTTTGTCTTGACTCTTGTCTTTTCACCTTTTTTCCCATTCCGTGTCCGCTTTTTGTTGTTTGGTCGTTTTTCGTCCTTATTCTTAGATATCTGTTCCTGCAACAACACAATTAAGAAAACAAGCATATTTTTGGCATTTTAAGTCCGTTTTTGGTTATTTTAACTTGTTTTAAAAGGTAAAAGGTGTGTGTAATTAAACACATACCACACTTCCTTCTTAATCTGTCTGTCTAACCACAAAGGTGTTTAGCACTATAAGGAATGAATCGAGTCTAAGAAAATTTACCTAGAAGACCTGCTAGCAATTTTCTTTACTCATTGTAGTTAAACTCATACATCGTGACAAGTACAAGATGTCATTATTTGGTAGTTAGACACAATTTTCTGTAGTTACACAAATATTTTATCTTTCAAAAATTTCAGAACCGAAAAAGGGTAATGAAAGAGTAAATGTGAGTTTAAATATAATTGAGAAAAATTCAATTATAACCCTATCTTATTCTTGTCAATCAATGAGAAGAGATATGATTGAGTCTCACTCTTTTTGCCAGAAAAGAGACTATGTTTGTATTCTATGAGAAAACAAACGTCCGTTTACGAATTATGTTGCAATAACACAATAGAACATAGAAAATTCAATTTTAGTATTTTAGATAATTAAATTCTTAAAAGAATTAACTACCCAATTAATTACTAATAAGACTAAGATCCAACTTGCCATCCCACTTATTACCAAAGGTCTGACTAGTGTAAAAAGAAATAGGGCAAGAGGTAAGGGACGAGCGTTAATTGCATTGTTAATGCATGCAAATAGGTTTTTAAATACTATATATTCAGTTTGTTTGACACAATTGATAAGTATGTGACATAAAAAGTATTAAGTTATTTAAGAGATTATGATAAAGTCTCACAATAAAATTACTCATAGAATACCACATATTCATAGTATGTCTAGAGTGTTAAATCAAATTCTTTGGAATTATTTGATTTTGATAACTTAAATATTTTACCTCCAAATCTGTCAAGGTTTGAAATTAAGTATGTCTTCTATATACTCAAAATAACTCCAACCTAGAAGGTTGATAAGACACCATCATGATTATGAAATATGATGACTCTTTTTAAGTCTTAAAATTAAAGTTCCGAATTTGTTAAAAGTCTTAAGAAGAATGATATTAACAAACTAAACTCGGGACTATCAATGTATCTTGTAATTGCTAATCTACATGCTAAGTAATTATAGAAGAGTCTTTAATTACAAAAAGCAAATGGGAGCGTTTTTAGATCTTGTAGAGATAAAAATACAAAATACATAACCTTCTAAACACACTAGTGAATATCATATCGAGGATTTAAATGTTAAACCTCATAATGATATAATTCTCATTTATAGATCCGCAAGGATACCTCAAATACTTGATTGATAAATGTTATATCAATATTGAGGAATATGAGTCACAGAATGATATCCCATGAATTTAATCTATTACACAACAATAATCTTTACCAATATGCTAGAAAATAATAATAAAACTTAGAGAGAGAAACAAGAAAGAAAGTTAGATTAGAGAAAAATGGTGAGTTACAAAAGATAGAAATGTAACCAACACCCTCTCCATGTGTGGAGAGGGTTATATTTATACCCATGCCTTGCTAGGTGGCATTTGGGCTTGTAACTTGGGCCGGGCTTGGCATAACTTGGGTTGCCAAGACCTAGTTTGACTTTCTAAGACCGATAACATTCTTGTTTGACTTGATATAATTAAGGCTAACAATTTCCCCCAATGTTAAGGTCTCTTTCTTCAAACTCCTCTGTACCACCGATGACATTGAAGATATGACGTTTGACGTTTATGCTTTGCCTTGTTATGGTCTTGTCTTGTTTGTAATGGCTTTGTTCATCCATGCTTTGTGATCTTGATTTTGAGCCTTTATCTTTTGACTTTGAATTCTTGAGATCGTTATCTTGCATCATCTCCTTGACTTGAATCATCTTGATTTGACTTCCTTGATCAACTTGTGCTCTTGACCAACATACTCATACTTGTTACATTCTTGTTTGACATATGTGATTATAAGTCTAACAATCTCCCTAATTGATGATTCTTTATTTGACTTTGAGGCTCTTTGATGGTGGGGAAGATTAGAATCAACTATCTTGACGTTGAATGATTGACTTTGAAAGCTTGAGTATGAGCATGTGGTTTATGAATCCGACTTCGCTGGAATGAGGCTGCAACACCGTCGTCTTATCCTGAAATAAAACAGTTAGCAATAAAAGATGAATTTGGCTTTGTCATTCATCTTGAGTTCGGTTGCATTAACCTCCGGTTTCCCGTTTTATAGTATAAATACTATACCTGTGATCAGGTAGATTCAAAGAATCTCCTTGACAGGGTTTCCAGCTCAAAGCGTAGGATCTTCTAACACAGATGTATTAGATTCACCATGCTTGCTAGTTCTCATTACCGGAACGTCTCAAAGCAGACAACACGGTAAGAGTGAATCAGATAGTTACTATCTTTCTGATTAAGTCGTCAATTCATTTACTGGACCAAAATTGATATCCAGTTATCACAAGCTTGATTCATATAGAATCTTGCAAGTCACCTACCAAGAGCTTGTTTGATGTTGGCTCAAGCAGGATTTCCATCTTCACTGTGAATACTTAAGTATCACTCAGATGTTCTGGCAAGATCTCAAGGATAATGCGTAGGACTCTTTGTTACAACTTGTGAACTTTATGGTGTTCAACAAGTGTATTTTGACATTGTGTCCTAATGAGATTTATA
>BQNB010147864.1:0-10232 GCA_026074375.1 Tanacetum coccineum
ATTGTTCGAAGTGCAGTGTTGATACACCTAGAGGTTCCTCAACTATCCCCTTAACTTCTTTGATAGCAACATCTATGAGCATATCATCAGTTTGTAACTTCTTGCTTACTAAATTTACAGCATATAATATGTCAAACCAAATGACGGTTGATACTGAAAACTCAAAATCACCAAGCTCATTTGTTGCTAAAGATTTTGACTTGCTTTTAATTTTAGAGTCATTATCTTTTTCAGCAACTTGAAGTAAAGCTTCTCTTATTTCTGAAAGCTGATATCTAATTGCTTTCACACTCTCAACACGACTTTTCGAACGGGTTATAGACAATGATTTGAGACTCAATCCTTTAACATTCTCTTTCAAAATCAACCACCTCTTGGAAGAATTGGCAAAAATAAGGTAAATACGTTGTATAACTCCAAAAAATTCCATAGCTTTGCAACCGCATAGAGTATAAAATGCTCTAGGATTTATATATAAAATTTATTTTGTACTCCCTAATGCTTACCTTTCATATTAGATTCATTGTCATAGCCTTGACCACACACGTCATCAATATTAAGATCTAGAGACTCCAGTTCAGCTTGTGTAACATCAAAAAGTCCTTGACCGGTGGTATCATCTACATTCAAGAATCCTAAAAAGGATTCTTCGACTCTAACACATGTGGATGATACATTTACATACCTCAATATTAAAGACATTTGTTCTTGATGACTCGTATCAGGTGTACAATCAAGTATGACAGAGAAATACTTTGCTTGCTTAGTTTTTTGAATGATTTGTGATCTAATTCCACGAGCAAGTAATTGTATTAACTCATTTTGAATGGAATGACCAAGATAATGAACATGAATTTCATCATTCGTGATACGACGGACATGCTCTTTGATGAATGGGTCAAACTCTTCCAACATCTCAATCAGACCCAAAAAGTTCCCATTGCTATTAACATGCAACTTCTCATTTGTACCACGGAATGCTAAACTGTGCTTAGCAAGAAACTTCACAATGGAAACTATTCTGAACAAAACTTTCATCCAGTGATCTCTTTCTTTCTCAAATTGTTCATGTGCCACTTTATCAATCGTTTCATTCTTTTTTTAGTCTATGACGCATGTCAAACCAAGTAACCATATTTGTAATATGTTCTACGCCAACTTCATGCTCTTTGAGTCTAGTACTAAGATGTATCCAATCCAAGAATCCCTCGTTAGCTAATGAGCTTTTAGCAACCTCTTTTTTGAATATTTTACAACAAAAACAAAAAACTCTGTCAAGCTCTTTGGAATACACTAGCCATTCTCTATCACACTTCTCGTTATTTGGTAGAACTCTAGTAAAGAAAGTAGCAGAAAATCGTCGAGATAGTCTATCTTTAGGACCTTTATTGATAGAATGATCTCTTTTAGGACCTCTTTCGACTAAAACTTTTATCATATCAGAACTAAGACCATCCCAGTTTCGTGGATCAAATATATCAATATGAAAATTAGCATTAGGATTATCACATTCATATTGTCCACATCAATCTCATCAAAGCCATCATCATCATCGACACTCGTACTCTCAATGTTAGTATCATCGATTTCATCACTATCAACATTGACATCACCACCATGAACACCCGCATCATCAACATTACTACCGTATACTCCATCAAAATTAATATTATCATCATCAACATTATCATCAATAACATTTTGATTATGAGGAGGAACTTGTGGCTTAACATACTTATGCATAGTTCCATATTGACGCTTATTGCTTTGTTCGGTTTTTTGTTTCTCTAAACGCTTTTGATATCCAGATTTTTGTTTCCTAAGAGGCTTAGGAGGCATTGTTTGTCTGAAAAATATCCAAAGAAAAACGACAAAATAACTAAGTGAATAGTGCTTTAAACTTATAGTCGTCCTGCATTAAAAAAATAGTTAAGTAATTGGTGATGATGTGTTAATCATATAATTCTTGTTTTCGATCAAGGCATTAGGGTATTTGCGCCTCATCTCAATACCTAAAAGTATCTATTTTCTATACAATCAATATTATATCCAAACAATCAAACTCAGTTATAGCCAATATAAGTGCACTCATTGAAGTTAAAGTACGATTTGTCGATTTACGTTTACGCATCTATCTAAAACAATAAAGAGCAGGCAATAGTGGAAGAAAAAAATAGTTCATTAAAGACAAAAACATGATTCACAAATTATAATAAAATAACGAGATTCACGACACATATTATGTAAACAAAAGCAAACAATAAATTAAAATTAAGAAAAAAGTACCTGGTGATTGGTGAAAAGTTGTTTGTGAAAAAACAATCGGCTGCTCTTGCAAACAATCGTTGAATTTGACTTTTTTTAATATAAAAAGAATGGAATATGACCAATTGACCATAATTTATATAGAAAAAAAAGGGTTGGCAATACATTTCAAACTTGGATTAAACTTGGGCCTACACTTAACATATATAGAGTTAAAAAAAATTTGGTGCCCCTAAAAGTATTGGGCCATGTTCCATCGAACCATTTGCACCTGTAGACATCCGGGCCTGCATATAATGCACTGCCCTTGTAGGCTTAGTGACACAAAAACTGTATAACTTTTGTATTTAGGGCGTAAAAGTGGGTATTGGTTTAAGTATAGATAGGTATAGGTACTTCCGGGTACGCCTAAATATATTTTCATTGCAAAACGTAACCAATATAATAAAATGTGAAAACTTATAAATTATACTCCAAATTAGAGTGGTAGAAAACTTTCTAATCGGGTGGGGGGTTGTTAGAATTATTAGTGAGTTTGGTAAGTTTTATTATTCACAAAGCGTAAGGTACAACCAGCTGAAGCAACTGATTGTACACGGCTAACAACATATGATACAAGCCTATCATGCAGAAAAGTACCACTAATTTGTGTTGACTTGGTAAAATAAAGTGAGAGATGATTTAATGGAAACTTCCATCCACTATCTCCTTAATTTACGATGCATGACTATGACCACATCTGTGATCATGTTTATTCTTGCCAAGTAGTGTATATAAGACCATGATGGGATCTTGAATAAGATATATGAAAAACACATATATAAATCACGAGAAAAGTTGTTACCATTTGCCTTAGAACTTGTTTTCTACATACCGCCATCTTGCGTTGCAAACTCGAGTTGTTGCTATTCAACGTTTGCGTGTTTGAACTGTACCAATCACGGAGTTCCTTGGCTCGCAGACTCAAGCAACTTTATGGGGTGCCGAACGTACTTAAAAGGACAGGGAATTGGCTTCCCGTGCAGTTCCATTTAGTTATAATTAGGGTACTATTATCGTTGCTGTCCAGGTCAGATCAACTTGTTGATGCTCATGATCATAACGTGTTTGATGTCCTTACTTATTGAATATTACTACATGTGCTTGGTTGTAAGTTTCCACTTTATAAGTTTTATCTTTATATATATTCATGATCAGTTTGCATGAAAGTATGTAGAACTTGGTTTATAAATTTAACAACACACAGCCCTGTAGCTCATGCTTGCGGCCTCACCTAGTGCTCTAAAAGATAGGCCCGTATGTATGTACATTTATTTCTATTTTCGTAAATTTATAAATTTGTTGTTGCGTACTTGTTACACGTTTTGTTTTTATAGTTCCAAATATAATGACAGATATTTACAGTGACAGTTTATCTTGGTTTTTTTCGTTTTTAGGGTGGAATTACCGAATAGCAGCATAGGTTGATTATTGTTCCGATAAATTAAGTCACTTTAACTTTTCTCTAATTGCACAAACCTAAATGGAAGTTACAAACCTTGGTTACTATTTTAGTCATATTTAGGTTATGATTGATAGAAAGTGTTAAAACTGGCCTTTGTAGTGAGAGTCTAGCTGGTTTTCTGCTTTTAAAGTGAATTGACCTTGTAGTAGCCTAGTTTGATTATCGTTCCAATCAAGCCACTTCATGTTTGACAACCCCTGTCATGAAACCCTTCGACAATTATGAGTTCTTATTTTCTTGCAACACTCTGTCGCAATTTCATACATCTAAGTTTAAGTTTCTCAACAGTATCTTCGTAATTATATTGGATTTAAGTTTAAAATTTGGTGAACGTTATCCTTTCACGTTTATTTAAGATTTACAAAGTACACAATGTAATGGCAATTGGACAATTTTGGGATTTTGTATTGACATAAAAGGTTTGTTTGTCAATGCAGATGATCGCGGGACCAAAATTTGGGTGGGTTTTTAAAATGCCTAGTATTTCATTTGATAGATAACTCGATTCTAGAGTCCAACGAGTTTTAGATAACCATAATTTCTAAGGAAAATTAGGTTTCGTTCAGTTCTGGGAATGTTGTGCAAGTGGAGATTTAAATGATGTTGGGTGCAATCTATTTTTGATAGCTCAGTCATGTTTCTCAAGCATACACAATAACAGACTTAAGGATTACAAGGGGCATGTCTAAATGATAATTATCATTTTGTTGGGCTAGAGAAAAATGTGGGGAACTGGTTTGCTGGTCGAGCAGCTCAAACACATGTTGCAGATTACCAGTATGATGGTGAAGCATCAGGTATGGGACAATTAGTGGTGCCTGTATATCATCCTGGTATTGTGCTAAAACTTGCCAGAATCATCAAGATTGTCACAGCTTAATGTAATGAGACCTATTATGCATATTTTAATCAAATCCAACGTTCGCTCATGGTTAGTTACATAAATGTGAAATGGTAACAAAAAGGTATGACACTTGTCATGAAATGATATTGTCTGTGCTTTCTGGTCTTTGCAGATGGTGAACTTAACATCCACATATTTGGGGAAGACGATAAAAGTCCAACACAGTGAATTGGTCAAGTTTACACTGCCTTTTTCAGCCAAACTTGCAGATTTGCAAGAACAAGTGATTATGAGGTTCAATGAATTGGAGAATAAAACATTCTATATTGCGTATAAAGACGCCAAACATAACCTTCATTCAATTTTAAGTGACCATCACCTCCAGTTTTGCATAGCTGAGTCGATTTTAAACCGGACAACACTCATCAGAATGGTTGTTGAAGACGTGGTAGGATAATTGTTTGTCTATATTTTCAAGCGACCATCGCCTCTATTTTCCATAGCCGAGTTGATTTCAAACATGACAAGCTCGTCAGAAAGGTTGTTAAAGACGTGGTAGGAATAGGATAATCGTATCTTTTTACTTTTATTTTGCAATGATGATTCTAACGATTACATTGGCAAATGTAGATAGATGACTATAATTAGCCACAAATTGATGTATAGATAACTAGTATGTAGTTTTGAACAATGATAAAAGCTAGATTTTTGGTTTCACTCAATGTTTTTTAATTTTTCATAATGAATATAGTGTTACCTTTTAGTTGTATCACAACATAGGTGTTTCAACTCTATTGAATATTGATGCACATCAGCATTCTTGTCTGGCTGCTCTAGCTCATAAGTCAGACCAAGATTAGTATGATCCCAGCTTACATCTTTAAAGAACGAACGAGATCGGTAAGTATAAGACCAGCAGGGACAGATGCACGGCTATAGAATGGGGGGCATGTGCCCTCCATGGCTAGCTGAAAAAACTCAAATTTCCCCCACCCACATACTCAAACCAGCATTCAACACTCTAAAACCTTATAAATCATTCGTCTTTAAATAACAATACTCGATTTATCATTTCGAGCCTAATTTTTTCTTCTCCATTTTGTTGCTACTGTCGAAAAAATATATTTTGCCCCTCACAACCTATTTTCATGGCCGTCACTGAAGACTAGTGAGATGGCAGGAACATACAAAGAGGTACCCCATAACGGACACAAAAACAAGACAAAATGAAGACAAACTCATATGATGCCATAAGAACGACCACCGTTGACTCAAACTGCGTTCCGGAACAGACAACTAGACCAACCCATAACAAAAGTACCACTGGGCAGGAGAAAGAATAACATAGACCGAGGTCCCCATTAAAGAACACCAACGATCTGCACCAGACGTTATCGGATAACAAACTAACTGTTGTCATTGCACACCATTCTTCTTCAATCTTCAAGAGAAAAAATAACTGATGGTTTGGCCCGAACACCATGCACTTGCGGTTTACAAAAATAAAATACTCGAAAGCCCATAGAACCGTCTGCCAAAGATCTTGTTATCCTAAGTAAATAACTGACAGCCCCCGTGCAGCCGTGCTTGAATATATTTTGTGTATTGAACTCGTCTCACTCAAACAGTTTATCCCAGAGCTCCTTGCTTCACCAGTCACCGCAAAGGACTAAACTGCAATTTAGCACGTCAATGCAGTCTTCACAGTTCTCACCATGGACAAAAATAGTCTGCGGATCAATCCTTCTTTTAAACAAACACATTATTTATGTTTTAAGTGTATTTATTTGATATTGTTTGAATATGTTGTTTTAAGGGTAATGCATCAAGTATGAAGTAACATATATCATACTTTTAGTTAGAAATCCTTTTGGCACTCCCTTCACTTCTCAAACTTAAAAAAAAATTAAAAATTTAAATTTTTTATATCGGTTTCAGTTTACGAGCAATAATAAAAAAATAAAAAAATTTAAATTTTTTTTATTTCGGTTTCAGTTTACGAGCGATAATAAAAAAATTAAAAAAATTATTAATTTTTTTATTTCGGTTTCTGTTTACGAGCAATAATAATAAAAAAAAATTAAAAATTTTATTTAAATTTTTTAATTAGGGTGGTCAAAGATCATCAAGAGAGTCCAAGGAGGGGGTGAGGGCTGGTCAAGGGACAAAGGGGAGCAAAACAAGGGTCTTTGGTCAAGATGACAATTTCTAGTCCAAGTCTTGGTTAGTTGTTGTAGTACAAGTCTTCTAGTGTTGAATTTGTGTGCTTCTTGTCTCCTTAGACCTCATATGCATGAAATTTAGGGGGGGGGAGGGAGTACTAGAAGTGTTTTTGATATTTTACATAAATATCATGCATTATTTACAAGTTACATGATGTAGTTTTTCATATAAGATCAATACTTAAAGTATTCATGTCCTAGCTAGATTATTTCATGTACCATTTGACCAACAATGATAACTTGGGTAAATTTTTAATAAAACTTTGGTTTGTGGGTATAAAAATAAGTATTTGTTGAAGCGTAGATTAATTATGGTGGTTCCGGGTATACCTAAATGAAATTTTATCGCGAAACGTACACAATTTACGTAACCAATAAAATAAAATGAACAATGTTAATAATTATCCTCAAAAAAATTACTTAACACTTGCTTGATATAAATATTTAATTGTTTGATGCCCGTTTACTTTGAATGATCATTTTTAGCTTACGCGATTTAACTTAACGATTACGATTTAAAGCAAACGCGTACAATATTAAAAATACATAGTAATATTATTGACGTCGTAAATGACCCTAAAACACGGGGTGTTATAAAAAATAACTGATGGTTTGGCCCGAACACCGTGCACTTGCGGTTTACAAAAATAAAATACTCGAAAGCCCATAGAACCGTCTGCCAAAGATCTTTTTATCCTAAGTAAATAACTGACAGCCCCCGTGCAGCCATGCTTGAATATATTCTGTGTATTGAACTCGTCTCACTCAAACAGTTTATCCCAGAGCTCCTTGCTTCACCAGTCACCGCAAAGGACTAAACTGCAATTTACCACATCAATGCAGTCTTCACAGTTCTCACCATGGACAAAAATAGTCTGCGGATCAATCATTCTTTTACACAAACACATTATTTATGTTTTAAGTGTATTTATTTGATATTGTTTGAATATGTTGTTTTAAGGGTAATGCATCAAGTATGAAGTAACATATATCATACTTTTAGTTAGAAATCCTTTTGGCACTCCCTTCACTTCTCAAACTTATATTAGTAGTGGATTGCTTTTTCAAGCCTGAAGTTTTCCCCTAACAATGATATTATATTCAAATTTAACTAGTTCGGTTGTGAACTAAGGGGGCGTCTAATTCTTAGAAATGTGATGTAATTGTAGTTTGAATTTTATTGTAATAATGCTTGGTTTACTACAATTAAGAAAATTGTAGTTCATATTACATTACAATAGACGAGTATCCATGCATAGCAACGAGATAATATAAGGCAAATAGTATATTAATAGTTTGCTTAAATGTTATGTGTAACGTTGACGCGTACAACGTAAAATGATGAAAGTTTAATTGAAAGATGTTGTAACATACGATAATTCAATTAAAAGAAAGTTTTTTAAAACTTATCAGAAAATGTATAAAAACATTTAGTGAAAATGAAACTGAAAGCATCTTTTATCGTGTATGGTTTCAACAACATATGACAGTTTTTTTTAAACATAAGTCAACTATTCTTTTGAGATATTAAACAAAAATTAAAAAATTTAAATCATTATAAGTTGCCATTTATTAAACTATGTAAATTTTAAAACATTAAAAGTTGTCATTTATTAAACGGGGTATTCATTGACCAAGTTTAAAGGGTATTAGCTGTATTAAGGGGTATATTAGGCAAAAGACATTACTCAGGCAAAAGACATTACTCACTTTCAAGACATTTTAAGTTTTAAGAATAAGCATATGCTACTTATAAATAGCAAAGATATGTTATTTGGTTTTCAATGTAATTGTTATGTAATTTAATCCAATTACATTCACTGAGAATTAAATTACATGGCAGGTTGAATTGAATGTTACGAATTACATTGTAATTTAGGATTTTACAATTTTAGTTATTAGTATTTATAAATTATAATAATAATACTTGTCATTATTAGTGTTGTTTTATTATTATTATTAGAGTTAACTACATAATCGTTCTTGTGGTTTGCACATAATTGCACATAAATTGTTCATGTGGTTGTCACGTGACGAGCATTGTCGTCCTTTCACATCCTAAGATTTATATAACATTTTTTTCTTAAATTGTTTTTAAATTTTAAATGGTGACAGAGTCTAATCCTAAAAATAGGAATGGTGGGATTCGAACCCTGGTCTCAAGGGTTGTAGAGCCAGCAACTTACCAACAGGCTAAGTGTCTACTGATGTTATTACTTGCTACCACGTATCTTTTTTTATTTGTTGCGGTTGCTATCACGTATCTTTTTTATTTGTTGCGGTTAGTTTATATGGATATCAAATTGGTATATCTTTGGTTGGTCGGTTCATGGTAAACCGAGCCGGTTCTTGGAGCGGAGCCGGATCCGTTGGATCGTTTTTTCGTGCTCTTTCTTTCGGTATCCCAGTGGCTTCATTTGAGCTTCTTTTGGACTTCAATAAATATATAAATGTGATCGATACTCGTTTGAATTTCCACATTTTTTATGTGTTTTCATTACGTCGTACCTATGAATCAATAACACCAAAACTATACAACAACAATCAATGTGTCAGATTACAAAAAAATCTTGAGCCTCCAAATTCAAAGCATTATCATTAGTATTAGATATCTATTTAATATTTCCAAACACCAACCACAAATTAATGTAGTTTATTTATTACTTACATTTTCTTTAAATTTATATAAATACCCTAAGTTTTTCTCATCCAATATTGACAAACCATTCACTCAAAATACATATAAAAACACACATAATAATAAAGTCTCGTCCTTTTTTTAGAAAGGCAACACATGAAGTCTCATCCTTTTACAATTAGGAGTGAGTACTAATACAATGTGGTCATTCCGTTTTCATTCCATTATACCTATGTATTTTTATTGTGATAACTCTTAAAATTTATCATTTTACTTTGGGGGTACGACGAAATGAAAACGGATCAAAACGTGGAAATTCAGACGAGTATCGATCACGTTTACAATTTATCAAAGTCTAAAAGAAGCTCAAATGAATCCATGGGATACCAGAAGAAAGAGAACGAAAAAATCAAGTCCAACAGATGCGGCCCCGATCCAAGAATCAGCCTGGTTCACCTGATGCGTTGTAGTAAGGTGTGTGGTTTTATGTTTTCATGTTTAAAATTTATATTTTACGGACTTTACCAAAAACAATACTTTAACGGGCAGTGTACCCGGTTGATAGGAGTTTCGTGGTAAGTAGGGTGTCAATCACTAAGAGCGAGAAACAATCTTTTAATTTATTAATATGTTGGTTATCTAAACTAAGTTAATTCTATTCTATGTTAAACCTATGTTAAACCTATGTTAATACTAAATCTAACGTATAATGGGGGTTTTCAGCCTGAGAGACTGGCACGGGTTTTGTGGTGACTAAAA
>BQNB010147866.1:0-16382 GCA_026074375.1 Tanacetum coccineum
ACACTAACTTTACTTTCATTTCTTTTTCTTTTCCTTCTTAAGTGATACTCGAGAACACAACATCTTATGTTTTCTTTTCATTAGGGATGGCAAAAGCATCCGAAACCGACGGGGAAAACCGAAACCCGAACCGGTTGGGTCGGGTTAGCGGGTTTGGATGCGGGTACGGGTATTGATAAAAGAATTTAGCCGGGTACGGGTTCGGTGACGGGTTTTGATAATACCCGCCCCGATTACCCGTACCCGTATCCGTTTACCCGAATTCATACCCGCTTTATTGTTATTATAATTAATTAAAGTATATATTATTACATATAATTTCTTCCATTGTATTTTTTTATATAACTATTTCTATTATTTAACACATTTGAATGTTGTACATGAATTATTCGAAAGCGCTAAATCGTCTAATACGGTATTTGTTTTCTTTAATTTTTAAAATTTTTGAATATATAAGGGTGTGTTGCTTTATTTTTCGATGAATTTTAGTGTGGCTTAATCTTGATACCTGTCATTTTTCTATAAAAATATTCAATTGGGAATACCCGATACCCGCGGGGAAACCCGAAAAACCGATGGATAATATTAACCGGGTACCCAACGGGTAATGGGGCGGGTACGGATGTGGATATTATAAACGGGTGCGGGTACGGGTACACTAAAACCCGCCCCGAACCCGACCCGTTGCCATCCCTAATTATTACGAAGTACATTTTAGTTCGTTGAGATATAAAATTATTCAAATATTGTCTAATAAGTAACTTAGGGGCAGTTTGGTTGGGCACTTTTGGATTTGCGAAATCTTTTCAA
The DNA here is from genome assembly GCA_026074375.1 of Tanacetum coccineum. NCBI lineage: Eukaryota > Viridiplantae > Streptophyta > Magnoliopsida > Asterales > Asteraceae > Tanacetum > Tanacetum coccineum. The sequence goes on from BQNB010147866.1 coordinate 811, forward strand.
AGTCAAAAATACTTGTTTCTCCTACACATATTTCTCCTCTCACAATATACTTGAAAAAAAAATACAACATTTTATAAAATGCATTTTTTAATTACATATTATTATTTTTCTCTCTCCTATATTAATTTCAAATCCAAATCCTAAACCAAATCTAAATCTAAATCCTTAGCCCGCTTACAAACCAAACGGACCCTTAAGTATCATAAAAGCATCTCGTTAATATTGTTGGTTTGAAGAGCAAGAAATTATTACTAAGGGCTTGTTTGGTTTGTAAATGGGTTTAGGATTAAGATTTGGAATATGATTTAGTTTGGATTCAATTAATGAAAAAAAGAGAGAGAAAAAAAAGTTTTTAAAAAATATAATATAAAAATGTTAAATGATCTAAATATGTAAAGTAAAAAAATGAATGAACATGGAGAGCCCATGTCATATTATTTTGGAAAGATACATTAACCCCACTACTCTACCCAACCTTTGTAACGCTCAGTTCTCGAGTTTCATTTTCAGAAGAAAAGAAAAGAAAGGAAGGGGAACAAAAACATATTTGTGTTCTTGAGTTTTATTTTAATAAGAAAGGAAAAGAAAGAGAAGGAAAGGGAAAGAAAATTTAAAGGTTTTTTGTTATAAATCTTTCCTCCCATATTTGGGCGGATTGGGAAGGAAAGTGTTTATATTGACAAATTTACCCTCATTTCTTCCACCACAGAGAGTCTTCAACCATTGTGTAATCTTCATTTTTTCAAAATAAGAAACTAATAAAAGTCCTACTGCAAAATGACGTATCATTTTTTTTATTTAGCGATTATTAGGGCTAGTGATTTCTTGGGCTTTCTTGGGTTTGCACATGGGCCAATTATATTCACGACATGGACCAACATATTTTTTATGCACATTTTTTACTTGTTAGTTTGATTAAAGAATATTTTAAATAAAAAGGTATATTAACCACAAATGGCTTATTAAAAAAAATTAGATTAGTAGCAGATATTTTGTTTAAAGTGCATAAAAGTAAATTTTTATGTTTTTTTTCTTTATTTATTTCCTACTAATTTCAAACTCGAGAACACAAGGTGCATAGTAAAATTTTTTTCACTTCTTTCTTTCCTTTCCTTTTCACTCCTTTAATACCCTCGTGGAACAGAGCATAAATGCCCTAATATTTGCTTTTGTGGTGTGCCCATCCTAACCCAGATTCACTCCAAACATAGATTATAATGCCAAACCTCAATTCTAAGGTTGAGACAAGCGTACCAAACGGGCTCTAATATATGGATATGATGTCAAGATATTTTCAATAGCCCATTCTCACTAAATAGATTGGTTTTATTTACATTTTCTTCCATATTAATTTTACCCTCAACATATTTAATATGATACCCATATCAAATGACAAAACCAAACAATTGGATATTGGAATTCATTCCGTCACCAATAAACATTCCACCCTTTTATCAAAGTTATACAATTGTGATTCATAGCAACAAACCAAACGGCACCTTAGCACATGTTAACTAAACTTAAAATTTTAAACTAAATATGATCTTATATTTAATAAACTTAAATTTTATATTTTTTATAATAAGTTAAACAAACCGTTTTTTAAGCACAGTGTTACTTAGATGAGACGTTTGAGTGTCTTCTATATTACCTGTAGCTAGATGAGACTCTATGTTTGAGTGTCTTCTATATTTACCCTGTGGCTATTTTTGTTTGTCCTATAAAACCCTGAATATATGTTTGGAAAAATAGATTTAGAGCATCTTATGTGTCAGCTTTTTAAACAAACACAAACAAGCCCTTTCATACCCATTCATCCATCCCCTAACCAACTAACCCCTGACTCCCCTACTATTGTTCTTGAAACATAAACTTTTCTCTAATTCTTTCCCATTTTGCAGCAAGTTGATTCATGTTATCTGCAGCAACATCACTCTGCAACTTCACAGCAACCATTTCTTGAAGAAGCTTCTCCGCTTCATCAATCGACATCTTACTCTGATCAAACAAATCCGACTTTTGTTTGACTAAATTCTCTCTGGCCAACTCTTTTTCACGCAGTTCTGCTTTTAACCGAAGGATGCCAGCATTCACTGTTTCTATTTTGGACTCAACATCCATGTCTTTTTCTTGCCAGTTTTTCAAAACCCCAAGATTGTCTCCTTGCTGCACCTCGAATGCAATACATGATTGGTGACTTGTATGGCAATTTCCCAGTTTTGACAGGCGGAGTCGAATTCGGTGTTGAGGGTTTCAATAACTTGACCTTGAAACCTTGGAAGTTTGTGGAGGTTTTTGGTCAAGATTTTGATGCAAGATTTGACATTTTCTTCATCAGGTGATCCGACTATGGTTTCAAAGTTTTTACCTAGTAGTTGGATAAGGGTTTGCTTTGCCTTTTCAGCTTCTTCATCAAGAGGGTCGCCTTAAGGAGTGTAGAATTTGTTTGCTGAAGATAGCATCGAAAGCACACATGAAACCTTCTTTAGTTCTGCACATATGTCTTGGGTTGATGCCTGCAAAAAAAAAAATACAAAAACATAAAAGATGTAGAATCAAAATGAATTAGAAGTAAAGCATTGGAAGAAAGATAGAAACAAGCTAAAATAAACTAATAAACACCTGTCACGTCTTCAAAATTCAATAAATTTTTCACTCATATTCTCTAAGTAGGCTGAAACTAAAGATGGAAATGGATGGATCATGGAAGCATAAAAAAATCATTATTAAATGTTTGACCACAACCTAACAATGAAATTATCTATTAAGGAATATCTTATTATCTTTTGATCTTTTCATCCAAATACTTGTTTTCATTGTGTTTATGTACAAATACTGATCTCCAATCAAAGTATCTAACATTGCATTCCAGCCAAGCAGACTACGTATTCATTTCTGTTTCTGAAATTTGGAGGACTACAACCTCCTGGTCTCCTCCTAATTCTACTTCTAATCACAATCAAACAACTTAAAAAACTAGCTGAATCAAGAATAACAGCTAACAAGTGAATTTTTCGGAATTCCAAAGATTATGATCCCATGCCATAAAAGATATAGGTAAAATCATAGTAGGCTGATTTTAAATGTATAATATTGTCCATGGACGATCAAATAACTAAGAACTCTACATAGGTTTACTAGGCAGATACAAAAAAAAGTGAGATCTAATTCTTTCTCTCCAAAGTTCTTTATCCCAAGATAGATGCGATAAGGAAAAATAATACGAAAACTGACTTAGGAACCTTCATAGCGCATAAGTTAATGTGTTACACTAATCTGCATATTAAAATCACATGTACTTTTTTTTTGGTTAAGGGTTTTTAACCTGGTAAAATATATTACTCACAAAAAAAAAAAAAAAAAAACAAAAAAATAATTAAGAAAAAACAAATTGGATTTAAAAAAAAAAAGGGTTTTAAAATGGGAAAATGTGGTTGAGACCGCATTGGTATAAACCAACACACACCATATTGTGTTTCCACCAAGCTATACATGAGATTTGACATGCCATCACATGAAATACAAAACTAGCCACTATTACTAAGCATTAACATCCACAGATAAGTGAACTTGGATAACTTCCAAATGCGTAAAAACGAGTCCACCCGCAGAGACTTCTTAAATCACATGTACTTTCTCGAACTGAATATGCAACTGGTACAGAGCTATAGGAAATTCTGAAGTGCATAAACAGAAAATCTTTTGTGAATCTAATACGGAGCAAGATGCCAAGTCATAGGTACTTTTACATATAGCATTAGTCAAAAACCTACTGATCACCTGATGTCCGAAAAAAACTGATATGTAGTCTATTAGTCTAAAAAAACATGTCAAATAAGCTGAGAACTATCTAGTTCCATACACGAAAGGAAGAGCATTAGTTTTCTGCATTTTATAAAGTTCAATGCAATCATTCATGTTCTAACGAACGTCTTAGAATCGAGACAACGCCAGTTCATTAATCCAAAATCCATACTTTATCATTGTAAGCATGTAAAGAAAAAGGAGTCTCACATGATTTATTTCATGTTGCCCATTTACCTGTTAAAAATATTAATCGTGATAAAGTTACCTGATTCTTATCTCCATTTACTGGTACACTCTGAAGTGTTCCTCCACGCTCTTCTTCAGCTATGATCCTGTCAATACTTTCATTTTGGGAAACAGATTGTTCACCTTCTTCAACTTTTATAACTAGTTTTATGCCATCAACTTATGCACTGGTTTTTTCCTGGTGGAAAGTCAAGATTGTTATGTTGAGACATCTGTAAACTAAGAGGAATGTATAGCAAGAATTTTAGTCCAGTCCGACATAAAATCTCTTATTTTGTTTTTTTAGATAGCACCAGGACAACCATTTGAAAATCAGCACTTGCTAATTGAACTAATCACAAAACTAAATTTTCGGTTGGTCCATTAAACCAAGTTACTTCACTGATTCACAAAACCAATTGGGCTTAGCTCGCCACCTGAGGTCTCCTAAGGAGCTTTGGGGGAGGTTGTTATCATGAGGTCTCAGGTTCGAGCCTCACTGAGTATTCCTTCTAGGTGAGAATCTGTGTTGGGCTCTGCCTACTCAGATGCGTCGAGTCTCTGACTCACTAACAATAGGTATTGTACTACTAACTCGTCGTTCTAAAAAAAAAAACTTCACTGATTCACAAAGTTAAATACAGATTCAGGTATCAAATACTGCAGTCCAGTTAGATAGATGAGATTCATATGTTTTTTTTACATATCAGAGGAAACCACAAAAAATAGACTGTCACCCTTGAGATGTTATATTATTTTCAAAACCATAGTTGCCTAACTAAATGTAAACTAAGGGGGTGATTGTTTAGGCTTGTATGTGGGCTTATGAGCTTATTTGATTTCGGCTTATATAACATAAGCCCCTATTTTCCGGCTTATTTTGAGACTTGTGGGCTTATATAAGTTTATAACGATATGATAAACTTATATAAGGCCATAAGTCTCATATTAAGCGGAATATATAGGGGCTTATGTTATATAAGCCGAATCAGAATAAGCTCAATAAGGCCCACATACAAAGCCTAAACAATACCCCCTTTGTTTACATTTAGTTAGGCAAACTATGGTTTGAAAATAATATAAAATAATCAAGGGTGACAGTCTATTTTTTGTGGTTTCCTCTGATATGTAAAAAAAACATATGAATCTCATCTATCTAACTGGACTGCAGTATTTGATACCTGAATCTGTATTTAACTTTGTGAATCAGTGAAGTTTTTTATTTTTTAGAACGGCGAGTTTAGGTAGTAGAATACCTATTGTTAGTGAGTCCAGAGACTCGACGCATATGAAGGTGCGGCAGTGCCCAACAACAGATTTCTCACCTTGATGGAATATCAGTGAGCTCGAACACTGAGACATCATGATAAACAACCTCCCCCAAAGCTCTCTTAGGAGACCTCAGGTGGCGGATAAGCCCAATTGGTTTTAGTGTACTGTTTGAAGTATCTTGGTTTAATGGACCAACCGAAAATTTAGTTTTGTGATTAGTTCAATTAGCAAGTGCTGATTTTCAAATGGTTGTCCTGGTGCTATCTAAAAAAACAAAATAGAGATTGATGTCGGACTGGACTAAATTTTCTTGCTTTACAGTTCTCTTAGTTTACAGATGTTCTCACAATCTTGACTTTCCACCAGGAAAAAACCAGTGCATAAGTTGATGGCATAAACTAGTTAAAAAGTTGAAGAAGGTGAACAATCTGTTTCCCAAAATGAAAGTACTTGAAGGATCATAGCTGAAGAAGAGCGTGGAGGAACACTTCAGAGTGTACCAGTAAATGGAGATAAGAATCAGGTAACTTTATCACGATTAATATTTTTAAACAGGTAAATGGGCAACATGAATATAATCAATGTGAGACTACTTTTATCTTTACATGTTACAATGTTAATGTTATGGTATTTTGGATTAATGAAATGGCATATCTCTTTGTCTCGGGTTTCTAAGACTTTTCGTTGAAGAACATGTGCTTGCATTGAACTTTATCAATATTGCAGAAGAAACTAAATTGTTATTCCTTTCGTGTTTGGAACTATATAGTTCTCAGTTATTTTTGAGCATGTTTTTAGAAAATTGCTAATAGACTACTTTATCAGTTTTTTTCGGACATCGGGTGACTCCAGTAGGTTTCTTTACTAATGCTATATGTAATAGTACCTATGACTTGGCAATCTTGCTCGATATTAGATTCACAAAAGATTTTCTGTTTATGCACTTCAGAATTTCCTATAGCTCTGTACCAGTTGCATATTCAGTTCGAGAAAGTACATGTGATTTAAGAAGTCTCTGCGGGTGGACTCGTTTTTACGCATTTGGAAGTTACCTAGTTCACTTATCTGTGACTGTTAATGCTTAGTATAGTGGCTAGGTTTTTGTATTTCATGTGATTGGCATGTCAATCTCATGTTAGCTTGGTTGGAAGCACAATAGGTGTGTGCTGGTTATAGCCAATGCGGTGCTCAACCACATTTCCCATACTTCAATGTTTTGTGAGTAATATATTTTACCAGGGTAAAAACCCTTTACCCAAAAAAAAGTACATGTGATTTTAATATGCAGATTAGTGTAACACATTAACTTATGCGCTATGAAGGTTTCTAAGTCAGTTTTCGTATTATTTTTCCTTATCGCATCTATCTTGGGATAAAGAACTTTGGAGAGAAAGAATTAGATCTCACTTTTTTTTTGTATCTGCATAGTTAAACCTTTTAGAAGTCTAGTTATTTGATCGTCCATCTCCATGGACAATCTATCATTTTAAAATCAGACCTACTATGATTTACCTATATTCCTTTTATGGCATGGGATCATAACCTTTGGATTCCGAAAAAAATTCACTTGTTAGTGTTATTCTGATCACTAGTTTTTTTAACGTTGTTTATTGTGTTAGAAGATAGAATTAGGAGGAGACCAGGATGGTTAGTAGACCTCCAAATTTCAGAAACAGAACCCCCCCCCCCTGAATACGCAGTCTGCTTGGCTGGAATGCAATGTTAGATACTTTGATTGGAGATCAGTATTTGTACATAAACACAATGAAAACAAGTATTTGTGAAAAAGATCAAATGATTTATAAGATATTCCTTAATAGATAATTTCATTGTTAGGTTGTAATCAAACATTTAATAATGATTTTTTTATGCTTCCATGATCCATCCATTTCATCTTTCGTTTCAGCATACCTTAGAGAATATGAGTGAAAAAGTTAGATTATTGAATTTTGAAGACGTGACAGGTGTTTATTAGTTTATTTTAGCTTGTTTCTATCTTTCTTCCAATGCTTTACTTCTAATTCATTTTGATTCTACATCTTTTATGTTTTTGTATTTTTTTTTGCAGGCATCAACCCAAGACATATGTGCAGAACTAAGAGGTCAGGTTTCTGTGTTGATTTCGCCTGCATATCTTCAGCACAACAAATTCTACACTCCTTAAGGCGACCCTTTGATGAAGAAGCTTGAAAAGGCAAAGCAAAACCCTTATCCACACTACGTTAATAAACTTTGAAAACAATAGTCGGTACTCGATGAAGAAAAATGTCAAATCTTGCAATCAAAATCTTGACCAAAAACCTCCACAAACTTCCAAGGTTTCAAGGTCAAGTTATTGAAACCCTCAACACCGAATTCGACTCCGCCTGTCAAAACTGGGAAATGTGCCATACAAGTCACCAATCATGTATTGCATTCGAGAGGTGCAGCATGAGACAATCTTGGGTTTTGAAAAACTGGCAAGAAATATGACATGGATGTTGGAGTCAAAATAGAAACAGTGAATGCTGGGCCATCCTTCGGTTAAAAGCAGAACTGCGTGAAAAAGAGTTGGCCAGAGAGAATTTAGTCAAACAAAAGTCGGATTTGTTTGATCAGAGTAAGATGTCGATTGATGAAGCGGAGAAGCTTCTTCAAGAAATGGTTGCTGTGAAGTTGCAGAGTGATGTTGCTGCAGATAACATGAATCAACTTGCTGCAAAATGGGAAAGAATTAGAGAAAAGTTTATGTTTCAAGAACAATAGTAGGGGAGTCAGGGGTTAGTTGGTTAGGGGATGGATGAATGGGTATGAAAGGGCTTGTTTGTGTTTGTTTAAAAAGCTGACACATAAGATGCTCTCTAAATCTATTTTTCCAAACATATATTCAGGGTTTTATAGGACAAATAAAAATAGCCACAGGGTAAATATAGAAGACACTCAAACATAGAGTCTCATCTAGCTACAGGGTAATATAGAAGACACTCAAACGTCTCATCTAAGATAACACGTGCTTAAAAAACGTATGTTAACTTGATTATAAAAATATAAAATTTAAGTTTATTAAATGTAAGATCATATTTAGTTTAAAATTTTAAGTTTAGTTAACATGTGCTAAGGTGCCGTTTGGTTTGTTGCTATGAATCATAATTGTATAACTTTGATAAAAGGGTGGAATGTTTATTGGTGATGGAATGAATTCCAATATCATTGTTTGGTTTGTCAATTTGATATGGGTATCATATTAATTGTTGAGGTAAATAATATGGAAGAAAAATGTAATTAAACCAATCTATTTAGTGAGGAATGGGCTATTGAAAATATCTTGACATCATATCCATATATTAGAGCCCGTTTGGTACGCTTGTCTCAACCTTAGAATTGAGGTTTGGCATTATAATCTATGTTTGGAGTGAATCTGGGTTAGGATGGGCACACCACAAAAGCAAATATTAGGGCATTTATGCTCTGTTCTCGAGTTATTAAAGGAGTGAAAAGAAAGGAAAAGAAAAGATAGTGAAAAAAATTTTACTATGCACCTTGTGTTCACGAGTTTGAAATTAGTAGGAAATAAATAAAGAAAAAAACATAAAAATTTACTTTTATGCACTTTAAACAAAATTATCTAGTATAATCTATTTTTTTTTAAATAAGTCCATTTGTGGGTGAATATACCTTTTTTTATTTAAAATATTCTTTAATCAAACTAACAAGTAAAAATGTGCAATCTAAATAAATTATGTTGGTCCATGTCGTGAATATAATTGGCCCATGTGCAAACCCAAGAAAGCCCAAGAAATCACTAGCCCTCTAATAATCGCTAATAATACAAAAAATGATACGTCATTTGCAGTAGGGAATTTATTAGTTTCTTATTTTGAAAAAATGAAGATTTCACAGTGGTTGAATACTCTCTGTGGTGGAAGAAATGAGGGTAAATTTGTCAATATAAACACTTTTCTTCCCAATCCGCCCAAATATGGAAGGAAAGATTTAGAACAAAAAACCTTCAAATTTTCCTTCATTTTCCTTCACTTTCCTTCCCTTTCTTATTAAAATAAAACTCAAGAACACAAATATGTTTTTGTTCCCTTTCCTTTCCTTTCTTTTCTTCTGAAAATGAAACTCGAGAACTGAGCGTAAGAATCAACAAAATTACACTAACTTTACTTTCATTTCTTTTTCTTTTCCTTCTTAAGTGATACTCGAGAACACAACCTCTTATGTTTTCTTTTCATTTTCTTTCTTAACTTTAACTCGACAACACAGTGTTTGTTGAAATGCTTTTTTTTGAGTGTTAGTTGTGATTTATTTTTATTTTGATTTTTTGCAGGTTTTTTGGCCTAAAGTTAATGGATTTGATGATTGATCAGAATTAGTTGGGATTTTGAATTCATTCAAGTAAGTTTTGTGTAAAGTTCTCGGCATTTTTGGTTTTTTTTTTGGCTTATTTGAAACAATATTGGATGCTGAATATTATTAACAACATCAACTGATTAATCCATGAATATATGTGTATTTTTTTATTATTATTTTTGAACAAAATATATACGTGTTACTAAAAAATGAAATAATAGGTTAAGTTTTGCTTAAAATGTTTTTCTACATAATTTAGTATGTATCCTCCTTTTTGATACAAAAAAATAAATAAGAGGGTGTATGGCAATGCTTATTATTATTTACTTTTATGTAGCTTTAAGCAAACATTTTAGTATATACTTTAAATTAAACTTTAGATTGTATTGACTATGTAGATTTACATAATTTTCAGTTCACAGACATACCGCTTTGTCTATAAGTGCTAAGATAAAATAGAAATACTTATTCTTTGTCTTCATATCTAATACTTTGTAGTTGCAAACACACACCCCTACAGTGCCAGTGCCACACTTATATTGCTCTTGGAAAACCTTAACTACACCGCGCCTTCGTCACACGCTCACGGATAGCATATATAACCCAAAACTTGACTGGGCTACTTAGAGACTAAGTGAATTCAAACACTATATTCTATAAGCATAAGTAGAATAACTAAGGAATCGTAGATACTCCCTCCGGCCGATAGAAACCTTTTTTCTTATTACTATTGCATACTAATAGAGACATATATGATTAATGCTTAATGATCATGAGTAGAAAAGAAAGTTAGTTTAGATTATGCAGTGTCTAGCTTAAGTTAATAAGCTATAGTTGATTGAAAAATTTATAACTAATGAAGGTATGCTTTTTTATTACAAATTTATGCGTTCTTCATGTTTGGTTTACTGCGCCATTCTTGGTTCAGGAATGGGAAACAAAAGATAAGAATGGAACAAAAAAGGAGACCCTGCAACAGACATTGGTGGACTCACGAGACTGCCAAAGGGTAATATCAATAATTTTTGTAAGAAAGACTATCGACTGGAAGTATAATCGGGAGTGGCTCATTCGGTGAACTTTATGTTAGGTAAAATGTAGTTTCTTAGGATTATTAATGATCATGCTGTTAGTAATGTATCTATTTTTGTAATTGCGGTTGTTGATGATAAATTTTTTTGAATAAGAGCATTGCTTTTCTGGGTTCAGGTTAGCTTGGATGAAAAAGGCGAGATTTTTCTTCATCAGAGTCGAAAATGATTTTTCTTCTACCAACATAAAATGATTTTTTTCCATTAAATAACCCACCTAACCTAAGCCTTTTGTTGAATTTCAAGGTCGAAAAGATTTTATAGTCATGATTTTAAAGAAAGAATGAAGGTATTGAATAAAAATAGAAATGATTTAGGACTTTTTTTGTCTTTCATCAACAGGTAGTATATACATTAAATTAAACTTTAGATCGTCTTGACTATGTAGATTTAATATGACTAATGATAGTTGTATCTACAGGCGGGAAATCCGATTTATTAAAAAAAACGCAAATCTGTGGGTAGATGAACATAAGCCACTACAATCACCACAAATCCATTGTGGGTTGTCAAGACAAGACTTCAACTATGTTTCTTTGTCCTTTTTCTTAATGTGCTTAACTATTTAAGGTGCCAATACTGGCTGTTGGATCAGTGTTCTAAATAGGTTCAGGTCAACAACCAAAAATTGCATATAGAAAACGTAAAATTGACAACGTGCGATCTGATGTAACTTTGTCGTGTTCCATTTTTTTGACGTCGCATCTGAAAAGCAATTACCTTAATAAGTTACCCAAAAAGAACACTTTCAAAAGTTTTTAGCCTTTTTGGGACTGAAAGTATGAGCCTATTTATTTCCATGATATATAATAGTTTGCTTCATGGTATATCTACTTATTAGTTACACGCTTTATTTCCATGGATTTTTTTTTGATTTTGATACAAGGGATGGGGGAGTAGGCATGATTCCATTAACAGTTTAACTTCTGCTTTGAGCTATAGCGTTCACGATAGAAGCTTTAAAGGGTTGTTGAGGTTATGTTTCATCATATTATTACCTTCGAAATTGCACTCTTTTTTGCTATTTGACCAACTTCGTGTTCCATTTGTCTATGTATCATAAGATAAGCTTGTTTTTGTGTTATCACTATTATATAAAGGTTTTCACATACACACCTGTGTTCTTAACAATATATGTAAACTGAAGCAAGGAAATTGAAGTAACACACTTCTAAGGATTTATCATTTTGTAGGCTCATCCGTGGTTTAAACGGATTGACTAGGACAAAATATATCAAATGGAAGCCGCATTCATTCCAGAAGTTAAAGGTGATTTGGATACTCAAAATTCTGAAAAGTTTGATGGGGTATTTTATCATTGTTTGTTCTTATCTAATTAGCTTACCGGACTTGGTCGTTTTATAATATATTAGTCTGCATACAAAAGCAAGAGTTCATCAAGATCGGGACCTTGAAGAAAGGTAAACCATATGTCTTAACCACATACTCTTATGTTTTTTACATATAATATTGCTAATGAAGATGAATATGTCTTTGTTTTGACGTGTACTTCAGTTTATTCTTTTTAGTGTTAGTCAGCATGTTTGAGAGTGCTTTTTTATGAATGTGTGTTTTGTCTTTCATTCAATCGTATCTTCTTGATGTCTTTTCTTTATGCTAAGTTATAAGGTTAACTAAGTTATAGGCTTCATAAGCTCATAGGCCCTAGAAAGATAATAGGCCCATATGCCCCACAAATAAGCTAAAACAAACACCCCGTAAGCAGAAAATGGTGTTTGGTAAACTATCAGCAAAAAGTTGATTATCTGCATTTTTGTTAGTAGGTTGCCACCTGCGTTTTTGGAACAGATCTTTGCAAACACAATTAGTTGGTTTCGTAGGTATTTAATTTCATCATTAAATGTATATGAACATTTAGAAATGCTGATTTCGTTATATGATTCTGTATGCAGGGTCCTCGAGCTTGCTAGATTATCATCACGAATCCGTCGGACTGCACTATCTTCTTAATTAATCAAGTAAGGTTTTCAAATGTATTTTTTTTATCATTATATAAGTAGAATGAATTTACTTTTTGGGTTAAAATATATCCATTTGGAATATTTATTTCTGTGTTAGTTCATTATTTGGTGTTCATGATTGTGCTTCAGTATTTGGGAACTTTTAAATTGATACTATTTGTTTACAGGTAGCATATTTCTTTTGTACTAAGGTTTTAAAATTAGACATATTTGGTGTTTGGGTAATCAGTTTAGAACACTTTATTTTTTCTTTAATGCAGGTGAAAGCTGGCCATTTACAGAAAGCTGCAGCAGCTCAATCATAGTTCAGCAGACCACACATGGCTAAAGAGGTACCATTCTGCTATTTTATTTTTGTTAGTAAGAGCTCGGTTTTATTTTTCACCTACGTGTCTTTATTTGCTCGAAAAAAAAGCTAGGAAACTTTTAAGCTGGGAAACCTTTTGTACAGTTGGATACTCAAAACAAGTTACTGTATTTTGAAAATCCTGTAAGCTAATACTTTACAAATTAGATTACCCAAACACCCAAAATTAGACCACACTAGTCGAAATAATATGATCTTTTAAGTTAACAACACATGTCAAAGTCAACATGGTATTGTTATGTTTGAACAGAATATTTTTGAAATGTTAGGATCCGTTTATCAGTACTATTATCATTGTGAAAAAAAAATGGCTTTGCCAAATTTATATTATCTATATGTAGCTTCTTAATAGTTCGGTTTCTTTTTCTTATGTTGTTTACATTGGTCCATCTATCTATGTATCAGGTTTAGCATTGCATCGCGTAGTGCTATTTTCTATAATGATTTGGGATAAGGAAACGAGAAATTCGTGTTGGCTGATGAGCCCAACTATGAACTGAAAATACACAACATGTTCGCCACAATTACAACCCAGTCGGCATCCAGAATAGAAGAAAAAGTGTAAGCAGTTCTTCCTAAATACTTTTCTATGTGTATGAAGATATGGCAATTCATTAACATATAAGTGGGTTAACTTGGGGTATGTTTTATATTTATTGGTTAAATGGGCAAAACAATAATTTATAAGAAATAACCAAATCAGTTGATCAGGTCAAAAGACGACCAAAACAATCATAACCTCAGTATTTTTAATGAAAAATTATTAGTATTATTGGAAAAGGTCAATTCTTTTACTGCTTAAACGACACTAATTATTCGCACCTTCTTTATTATATTTATTGGAGAAGTAAAAGAAGTTCAAACTTCACATTATCTAATTCACTGTATTCCATTCCCCATCTAATTCAGGTTATACTACCAAGTGCACACTATATTTCCTTTATAACTTCTCAAGATGTCAAATATCAAGTAGAGCAGCTACATCCTGGCGCACACTTAAAATAATGTTGTGACATATTTCACTTTAAACGCTTCATACCTTCACTTTAATAAAGTTCTGCGGCATCTTTTACTAATGAGGAAAAAGGGCGAACCCGTCTTCAATCAGTTTTAGATCCCAAACTGCTTTCAAGTTTCAAAAGAAGGTTAAACCGTTGGGTAAGTGTAAATATTTTTACTCCTATATTTTTCTTCAATTCCAACTCGATTGATATAAATTTCTTTTTCATGATAGGAGAATAAAATCAAATAATGATCTGGAACAAGGTGCGAAAAGTTGAAAAGAACAAGCGCGACTAGAATTCATGGTAAATTTACTCACGAGGAGGTCGGGCAACATCATGTTATGCTGGAAAGTATGTGTTTGTGAAATGGTGTGTGTTTATTTGTTTTGTAAGTTGGTGGAGGACTCACTAAAGGGTGTTCGAATGGTCCATAGGAACTATATAATCCTATAAGGAATTTGTTTCTTTATGCAAGTTGGAGTTATTCAAATAAATATATAATGTCTATGAGTATAAAGTTTTCTGTTCGAATTTAAATATACAACTTTAGTTTTAATTTTGCGACAACACTATTTCTGAACTTGGTGGCTTGGAAAAGAATATCGACCAGTTCGGCTCAAAATTATGCAACAACACACTAAACAATACCTGCGTTCCTTATATTTAGACATGGGCTTTTATAATAGGGACTTGTTTTTACACTAAAGTGTGATATTGTATACATGTTACACCTTCAAGAAATAAGAAATGAAAAACATAAGCCGGATAATGACGCGTAGCTATAATACAAAATACCTACAATAGAATATAAGCGCTAATAAAATCAAAAACAATAATCAAACTCTCTTGTATACAATAATAATGTAAAGAGTAAACTACACCAGTGGTCCTTGTGGTTTGCGTTGACCAACACCGGTAGTCTCTTGACCAAACTAATTGCACCGTTGGACCTTAAATGGCAAACGTTAGGCATGGCTGGTCCCTCATTTCTTGGGGGTCCATAAACGCTAGTTAAGTTTATTAACGACAAGGGTAATATCGTCTTTTCCCACCCACTGATACCATTTATTAAAGAGTAAACTACACCAGTGGTCCTTGTGGTTTTCGTTGACCAACAAACATAATTTTTTTTTTTCCGAATGTTTATAATTTAAAATTTTGAAAAAAAAAATCAAAAATTTGAAAATTAGAAAAAATATAATTTCGAACATTTGAAAATTAGAAAAAAAATAATATCGAAAATTTGAAAATTAGAAAAAAAATTATTTGGAAAATTTGAAAATCTTTTTTTTTCGAAAAATCGATATTTTAGAAAATTCGAAAAAATGTTGGGAAAATTTGAAAAAAAGTTCAAAATTTTGAAAAAAATCGATGTTTTTTAAAACTTGAAAAAAAGTTCAGAAATATGAAAAAAAAATTCAAAAATTAGAAAAAAAGTTCGAAAATTTGAAAAAAGTTGATTTTTTTCAAATCGAAAATTTGGAAAATA
>BQNB010147867.1:0-16382 GCA_026074375.1 Tanacetum coccineum
AACATTCACGCTCACCCTCCAAGTGATTTACAGTTCATGCAACCTAAGCTAATCCGTAATCATAAAAGTATAGTATGTGACAAGTATAACCAAGTATTGAATCTCACCGCGAGATATTTAATGAGTATGCAAATCAATTTGTAATCAACCATGTAAATGCATTTGCAAACAAGCATGTTCTCTCCCAAAAAATATATGTAAAACAAGTAAAACATGGGGATATAAACTCACCTTGATGTTGAAGAACGATTGACAGATAGGCATCTAATATGCACAACACAATAGAAGACGAAACGGCTCGATCAAGAAGTTGCAACTAATCTTAACGGCTAAGTCCCACTAGCCTAGGGTAATGTATTTGGATCTCCCGATGAATGGTTACATCAACGCGACACGTTGATAAAGATTTAGATTTAAAGTTGTAATAGTTTGGTGGTTGGTTAAATAAATAAATTGAAAAGTGAACGCAAAGTATGTCATACATTCTTTATATATTACATATGAAAAATAAACCATTATATAACTCGTACCGTGAATCATATAACAAAGACTAGCAATCCAAAGATTAATGTGAAGTATATAATACTTTGCAGGTATTCTATAAGGAGCGTGAGAAAATAATTTAAGCAAAATATTTCGACGCCAATTTAATTAATAAGAAGTCCTTGCATAAAAGTGGACATACGTCTTAAAGTTATAGTTTAAACAAACGATGTTTGTAAAGCTTCTACAACAATTATGATGTTATCTTCTAGCTGACAATTATAAAATATAAAATAATATTTTATAAATTTATATTTCGTTTCCTCGACGGGTCGTGTCTAAAATAGTTATCTCATTGTAAAAGTATAGTTTTCGTTCGTTTATCCGGTTATTGTATAATACAAATTACAATATTTTTAAAATATAATTTAGTCCCTTTTATCGGTTTCCAAAATAGTAGAAGCTTTAGTAAAACATTACTAAATATAAAAGTTTATATAAATTTTGCCATGACACTTCCGTTTATATATCGTTTCCCATATTTATCGAATCTACTGTTTTTCTACTTTTCAAACAATCCGCGTGTTTCAAATATATATTCTTATATATTTTTATATAAACTAAGCAAAGTAATAATTATTACATTTATTTAACCATTTAAACCCCCAACCAGTTTTATATTTATAAATCTTATGATATATTTACTTATTAATTTATATAACCCAAACACACCCTTACGGTAAATCTGCTCACCCAAACGCACCTATTTCTGCTAAACCAACCAAACGGACCCCTTTGTTGTCTTCTCTAAACCCAAACGCTCCCCTTGGTTCTTATGTTAACCCAAACGCACCCCTTGGTGCAAATCTGCCCAACCAAACGCCCCTTTATTTCAAATCTGTCGAACCAAACACGCCCCTTGCGTGTTTCTGCTATACCAAACACCCCCGTTTGGCAAATCTGCCAAACCAAACACACTTTATGTGTCAATCTGCATAACCAAACGCGCCCTTAGTTGTTTTCTACCAAGCCAAACGCACCCTAATCTGTACCAAACGTACCCTAATTGGTATTTCAGTCAACCAAACGTACCTCTATGGTGGTGGTGACTGCCAAACGCACCCTTGTGGTGGTGGCAGACAACCAAACACACCTCTATGGTGGTGGTGACTGCCAAACGCACCCTTGTGGTGGTGGCAGTCAACCAAACGCACCCTGGTCTGTGCAAGAACCAAAACGGACCCCTTTGGGTGTTGTAACAACCAAACGCAGCCCTTGGCTGCGAAATACAAAACCAAACGCACCCTCGGTGCGGTTTACGACAACCAACGCACCTACGATGGTGAATAAAGAAACCAAACGCACCATATCCTTGTAGTGCGGCTGCTAAACCCAAACCGATCCTACCCTTGTAGTTTCGAGACACACTCCACACACCCTTGTGGTGATTATGATCAAACCCGACGCACCCTTTGTGACATACTCGAACCGAACGCACCCTTTATTTATAAACCCACACCGAACGGACCTTATGTGGTGGTGGGTGGGGCGCAAATATTAAATTATATTTTAATTTATAAGATAAATATATAAAAATTTATAACAAAAAATAAAATAAATAATAAAAAATAAAAAAAAAATTTATTTAATATAATAATTTTAAATAAAAAAAAAATTAAATAAAATTTAATAAATATAAATAAAATTTAATAATTAATAAAAAATAAAAAGAATAAATTAAAAAAAAAATTAATTAAAAAATCTAGAATAAATATTTTAATATAAACAAAAAAATGTATAATATAATAATATTTTAAAATAAAAATTGTTATATTTAAATTAAAAATAAAATAAAATTTAAATACGACAACCAAACCACCACGATGGTAATAAAGAAACCAACCGGAAAGCAAACATATCCCTTGATGCGGCTGGCTAAACCCAAACCGATCCTACCCTTGTAGTTTCGAGACACACTCCACACACCCTTGTGGTGATTATGATCAAACCCGACGCACCCTTTGTGACATACTCGAACCGAACGCACCCTTTATTTATAAACCCACACCGAACGGACCTTATGTGGTGGTGGGTGGGGCGACGGTGGTGGTAGAGGGGGGGCTATCTTGGGACAGCAGCCGGAGGGGGGGGGGGAAGAAAATGGCGCGTGGCAGCGAGTGGCCTTGGGGATCGAATAGATTGGGTAACGAGGATAAATTTTGGTTTTGGCCAGAACGCTCACCGGAAAAGTTTTCCGGCGGCGATGGCATGGTGGCCGGCGTCGGCGGCTGGCTGGAGTAGGGAGGGGGTGGCCGGAATTTTTGATAGAGAAGAGAGTGTGATAAATGTGAAGATATCTCCTTCATAATCAAATGACTAAGTAAAATACATGATGACTGATACACTTCTATGTTTAATATTTTTATAGTCTAAAAAGTGAGCAAATTCATTCCATGCACATCTCATGTACCAACTAAAATATAAATAGGAACATGCTTCGTTTATCATTGACTTCTATGTGTGAACGCATAAAAAATGAAGTGCCAATAGCTACAAGTTAGACTCATGACTAACACATAATTTCATACGTGTCTTAATATTAGTATTAGTATTTAACTCAAGTGGCTTGGTGTTTTGAAGCAAACAAGTTATGTAGCACAAAAGAATACTTGTCTCTGTAAATTTAAATGTAAAACACAAGATATAAACGCTTTCGATAAAATAAAATTACAACATTCGGAATATGTTTTCTAAATATGATATAATACATAGGGTTAATAGAATCAATATAGTCTAAGGACGGTGCATGAATAAGAGTACGTTTAAAGACGCATGCAGGATAACATAGTCGGTTATTTGAAAAAGTATTAATTTTCGCGATCTTAAAATAAATAGTAAATATATGAGTTAAATAATGATCGGAAAAATTATGAATTGCTACAGTCTCCACCCGTTAAGGAAAATCCGTCCCGAATTTTAGTTTGCGTTAGTCGTTGACGGTTCGTTTGAGAAAAAAATGAGGGTACTTACTTTCGAATTGGTCTTTGATATGTGTGAAAACACATATCCATTTTATATCAAAATAAACCCAATAAAGACCAAAAACATAATAAAAATGGCAAAGTCAAATGGTGAATCCTTAGGATACCAAAGGCCCAATTTAGGCTGTCCTTTTAAGTATCTAAAGATCCTCTTCACTGCATGAAGTTGTGAAGTCTTTGATGTAACTTGGAACCTTGCACAAGCAACAAACAGCAAACATTATGTCATGCGAGAAGTGTTAAGTACATCAATGATCCAATCCATTAATTATATATAAGTGAACATCTACATCCTCAGCTTCTTCATCATTATTTTAATGCCCTGTTGTCTTCTATTGGAAGTGCTTGTTGCCTTGATAGTGTAAAATTCAAACTTCTTTTTATATATCAGCCACATTACTTGTCTTGGCTTATGCAGATTCATCTCCTTCTGTTGTACTTGCAATCCTAGGAAGAAAGTGAGATCCCTCTAGAATCATCTGGAATTCTGTGCATCATCTGCTCAAATTCAAATACATAAGACTATTTGTAGACCCAAGATGATGTCATCAACATATACTGTACTAACAGGATATTCACTCTATCCTTCTTGATGAACCAAACTTTTATCATAGTGACTTTCTGTATCCATATTCCTATAAGTAGGTAGACAAATTGGTTATTACCAGGCTCTAGGAGCTTGATGTTAGACCATATAAAGCTTTTTCTACCTTATTAACCCTTATAGGGAACTGTGGATACTTCATATAACCTGGAGGTTGACACACATACACTCATCTTCAATTAGTACCAGATAAAATGGCACTCTTCACATCCAATTTAGGTACATAATAAGTCCCATAAATGATGCCCACAGACCAAATATAACGCTGATTGCTTCACACATCCTAGAAACAGCGAGCAAAAAACTCTATCTTAATCAATGCCTTCTTCTTGGGTATAACCCTGTGTTGCAACCAGTATTGCTTTGTTCTAACTACAAATTCTCTCTGGTCTTTCTTGGTTTCTTACACCCACTTAGTTCCAATAGCCTCTTTTGGTTTTAGGAAGTCCGTCCACAGAGTCCAAACCTTTTGAAGTTTAAATTGCAGAAGCTCCTCTTGCATTACTTCTATCCAGCTTGGATCTGTCAAGGCTTGTATCACCTTTTTGGGTTCTATTTGTGAGAGAAAACAGACAAATAAGCAGTTTTGATAATCTTTGTGATTTGTTCTTCCTCACGGCTTTTTGATGTAAACTGACCATAGCTTGTTCTTCGAAAATCTTGCGTATTCCTCCTTGTTTGGAGTAGACCTGAATTTATGTCTCCAATGATCTGGTCTTTAGGAGATCCTTGTAAAGTCTGGTTGTGGGAATATGTCTGACTTTCATGGGTGTTTTCAGTTGTTGTGGTCAGCTTCTGCACCCAATTCTTCTCTCATCATCGTATGCATATCAAATATGCCAGTTGCTTCCAATCGCATTGCATACTTGGAATCATTAGGATAGAACTAGCAGCGGTTAATATTTTAGCAACCAGTATTTATATTTTACATGCAGTATTAATACTTGGCCCAAGCAGTATTAACATCTTGAGTACTGTTATCAATCCTTTCTTGATAATCTGATTAGTAAGATTTTGCCAGCAGCAGTACTAATAGATGGACTAAAGTACTATCTCTGTTAGTGATTTCGTTAGCATAACCTTACTTCTGTTGAACAAGGCTATAAAATTATCTAATTCAAACTCTATCAATCTTGCACATTCTGGTTCTTTTTCTTTATTTGAAGCTACCTCATTCTTTCTCTTGAAACTTTTCTTTCACCCTTATTTGTGGTTTCTTCATAAGTCTTTTTACCGCATCAATCTGCCACTGCATCCTTTGAGCTCTGTGGACTATATAAAGTAATGTTAGCATAATATTATTGTTAGTAGGTACTGCATCAACATTATCCTTGATACCAGCATTTTTAATAGTTTGATTCCCTGCAATAACTGGCTCATAATTCATAGAGTTTGTTAGTAAATCAATATCAAAGAGCCAATCTGGTCCACTCCCTGCAACATTGGGTTTATTTTTAAGAAAGTTTAGGTGCAAATTCTCTTCTACTTTCCTAGTTTTAGTATTAAATACCCTAAAAGCCTTGCTATTTATTGACGTTTAAGTATCCCACAATGAACCCCTATCATCAAGCCCTTTCTCTTCATCAAATTTGCCTAGGGGATCTAAGGTATTAAGAATAGTCACAGGACACCCAAAAGGTCTCATAAAGCTTATACTAGATGGTCTACCAAGTAATAGTTCATAAGGTGTCTTGTTGTGAGGCTTGGTCACTAACTGCTTTAGCCCAAAATGTAGTAGGTAATAAGAATCTGCTAGGATGGTCCTAGTTGCCTCTATTAGTGTCCTATTCTTTCTTTCAACAACTCCATTTTGTTGTGGAGTTCTAGCAACACTAAATTCCCTCTTAATCCCTTTCATTCCACAGAACTGATTTATGTCATTATTCTTAAACTCAGTTCCATTGTCACATCTAATGATTTTAACCTTATGATTTATTTGGTTTTCTATCCCAGTAATAAAAGTTTTAAGGATCCCACTAGTCTCATCCTTAGTGGCCAAAAAGAAAACCCAACTAAACCTAATATAGTCATCAGTGACAACAAGGCAATATATCTTGTGATTGATACTCCTTACAAATGTTGGCCCAAATAAGTCCATATGCAACATTTGTAAAGGATGGATGATAGAGCTTACAAGCTTGGTCTTACAAGAGGCTTTGTGTTGCTTTCCCTTCTGACAAGCAACACAAGAATGGTTATTTTCAAAAATCTTTGGAAGGTGAGCCTCTCCTCTCAATAAGGTTTCCCTCACACTGTTTGTTCATAGTTTTTAAAATTTATATGACCATGCCTCCTATGCCATAAATTAGATCATCTATTGTAGCTTTGCATTTAAAACAAGGGCAATACCTCTTGATAGGAACAACATTTTTAGATCAAAATTTGTACATGTTTGTTCTTATGTGAACTTTAAGCACATACTTTGGATTTCATCAGAAGTAGCTTTAAAGTCAAGGAGATAGAACAAGACATTCAGTCTCAGTGAAAAGAACACTGTTTTTCTTGTCACACATTTGTGAGACAGAGAAAAGATTAAACTTAAGTTCCTTTACAAAGTATACATCTTCAAAGTCTAATTTCCCAGTCCTAATTTTACCTTTTCCAGTAATTTTACCTCCTTTAGGACTTCCTGCAAATGCAACAAATCCACCATCAATGTCTTGATAATCTGTAAGGTAGGACTTGTTCCCAGTCATATGCCTAGAGCATCCACTATCAAAAATCCCTTGATCCTATAAAGTATATTGTGGATTACCCTGCACTTAAAATAAGAGAATTAGTTTTCTCTTGGGGACCCAAGCCATCACTGACTTGAGTCTGCCTTGAGGATCAACATAGTCAAATCTTTTAGGCATGTATGATCCACTGTCTTTGGAGATATGGTCAATTACTTTTCCTGTTGGTCTCCAAATCCAGCATGCTGAGGACTTAACAGCATTTTCCCTTTTTCCCTCAGCAGTACTAACTACTACTTCTCGCCCAACAGTAGTTACATTATTAACCTTAGCAGTATAAACTTTTTTATTAAAATTATTGGTTTTAGTGCTGTATTTGCTTTATTAGGCCTTCTTAATGGTGAAATGTGCTTTAAAATAAGAATATTTTGTGGGTGATGCAGCATTCACTTTTTGTTTAAGTGCAGCAGTATTAACATGTCTGCAGTACTAATTGATGTTGCTGCTCTTGGAGAACTTTGCTTAGCAGCATTAACTGGCACTAATCCAGACTTTGTTGCAACTGCTGTTGGAACAAAATTTATTTTAGGATTGTGGACTGAATCAATTTGTTTTGTGATTTCACCCTCTGGCAGCTTTGTTCCATTCTGGTCTAACTTCCCTTTGACCATGTAACCCTTTCCATATTTTCAACACAGATTTCTAAACATTTTATTCTCATAAAGTCAGTCCTTAATTAAATGGTTAAGTCTTCATACTACATAAAAAAGGCTTTTCCTATTGAACTCAAAACCATCCCATAGTTTCTGAGTCATTATTCCATTCCAATTTCTTTTATCAACCCTAAGACTCTGACTTTTCCTAAGGTTTTCAGCTTGCCTATATGTGTGTTGTTCAATAATAGATTTCCTAGTATTTTCAACTGATTTAACAAAATTGAGTTTAGCATAACTAGGTTTATTCTGTTCAAATGAAGATCTAATCACACAATCATCATCACTATCAGTCTCCTACTCTTTAATGATAGGAGCACTAGGCCTAACATCTTTAGGTTGTTCCAAACTATCCTTACTAGACTTAGATGCAGTTGATTCAATTCTAGGCACACTAGAGATAGTTTCACTCACATTAGTCTTATAGACAAAATCATCTAATCCAGCAAAGGATAAGTCAGGTCTTGAGGGCATGTAGTTCCCAGTGTAGGGAGGGGGAACTGCATGATATCCCTCAACCTTCTTAAACCTATCATTTACTTGATTATTTTTCTCTTCAATCTCATTCACACTACTATCAGATGCACTTTCAAACACTTCACTTTTATTTAGATGACAGTCATGCAATTCATTTTCATTCATTTGACTGTCAAAACCAACACCAGACTTGTTATTAACACTTATTTGATTGTTTATTAGTTTAGTTAGCTTCATAGATGATGCTTTCAAATTTTCTTTAATTTTAGTTTTAAATCTCTTTTTCTCTTAAAGCCTCTAATAACTGAATTTTTAGGCTTTGTTATTGAATTATACTCTTACCTTAACATCTATTTCAATAAATCTATGTCTTCCTCATTAAACAGCTTTATTTTTTGATGAATATTCATTTCTAGTTCTAATGATTCTAAGGCCTAATTGATAGGTATTATTTCTAGATTAGCTTTACTTAGAACTTCACGTCGTTGATCAAACTATTTTTGAAGAGATTGATAAGATTCTAAACATTCTTTAGAGCAATTTTATACCTCAGTATTTGAGCTTGATGAATTGGATGAACATAAAGACAAATGGGCCATTAGAGAAAAGTCTGTGGGTCCTTCTTTAGCTTGATAGCTCCATTCATAACCACTTATCCCATCTTAAACAACCAAGGCATTTGCAGGAGTCTCTACTGGTACAATCCTTCTTGGAGCATCTCCATTTCTATTCCCCTGATTCTTGGTGCCTTGTATTCTCTAGCAAAGTGACCTCTCATGTGACAGTTGTAACATTCAACCTTTATCTTATCAAAACCAACAGTTTATTTGCCATTGAAAT
This sequence comes from Tanacetum coccineum, assembly GCA_026074375.1. Classification (NCBI taxonomy): domain Eukaryota; kingdom Viridiplantae; phylum Streptophyta; class Magnoliopsida; order Asterales; family Asteraceae; genus Tanacetum; species Tanacetum coccineum. Next base: position 8,834 of record BQNB010147867.1, read on the forward strand.
TTAGATTCCTTCCTGTCTTCTTTAAGAATCGCTTCACCCTCATGCTAAGCATGGCCACATGCCATTTGAGATCAATCTCTTCAAGATCATTAGTATTAATCTGCTCCAGATCTTCATTGTCCAACTGTAGACTATTAGATTGATTGACAAAGAAGGAAAATATGACATCATCAGCATAGGTTGAGGAAGAAGCTTGTCCCTTTGACCTAGCAGCAGGAACATCATGAGCAGTATTAACTACTTCATTAGTACTGCTAGTATCATTTGAAGATACAAAAGCCACATTTTGAGAGTTTGAGCTTGAGCTTGATTGGCTTTTAATCTCAGCTTCATACACCTTCAAGTTGTTCTACAAATCGTCCATGCTCAACTCATCTAGATCAGCTTTGTTACGCATGATCAAGGAAATATTGTTCCAAGCTGATGGTAGACTTCTTAGCAACTTAAGATTTGCATCTTCCTAGGAGATAACTTCACCATTGAATACCAATTGGTGATGAGTGTTTTGAACTTATCATCGGTTTTATCCTAGTCCTTCATATCTTGAAGCTGTTCAAAAATTCTATTTTGTTTGCTTCAGAATGGTTTTCTGCATTTTCTTTGATTCTTTATTCCCTCTAAACCTGGCCTTGATTGCTTCCCATAAGGTCTTTGCATCCTTGATTCTATGAAACTTCAATAGGTGCTCATCAGGAATGGCCAACAATAGAGTGCTCTTTTTGCTGTCAATTCATTCTTTCTTGCTCTTGCTATTGTTCAGCGGTTTTGGGAGGAATGGAACCTTCAGCACTAACTGATGCAACAGTAGGTGCATCACCATTTACAATAACCTCCCAAAGAGCGTAATCAGTGTGAGTAAGATATTGCTCCATTCTCATGCTCTAAAGATCATAGTCTCCTGTTTTGAGTATAGGAAGTTTTAGTGCAGACACTGTTTGGGTAGTTTCTGACTGTGATTCCATCTTCTCTTGTGTAGATATAGTGTTCTTCTTGTTTAGAGTTTCTCAACAAGCTCTGATACCACTTGTTGATCCCTTCTTGACAGATCTTACTTAGCTTGTTAAAGCTTAGTTATATTGGATAGATCCAAGACAACTATAATAGAAACTAAGATTGAGAATATCACAAACTATGCGGAATCTAGTTTGCAATACCAAGAAGAACAATGAAACAGTAAAAACAAGATCTTTACTAAACTTTTAATATATTGAATACTATTTTGAGTTACAAAATAGCTATGAATACTAACTATGATTGCTATACAAACTATGAATACTAATATATAAACTTGATATCTAGATCTATGCCTTAGGGTTCCTTTTATACACCAAGGAAACCCTAATGGGCTCCTACATAACGCTGTCAACGTGACTCATGCATAATCTTTTCCGTAATATAAGTCATGCATATCACTTTAGCAGTACTAATTATATAACAAACAGTACTAACTGACAGTACTAATAAACTGGCAGTGCTAACAATTTGTACTGGCAGTACTAACTAATCTTGACAGTACTAAGTCTTCTCATGGCAGTACTAAGTTGAACCAGCAGTACAAAGTTATAAAAGCCCTTAATTCCCAACATATACTTAGGAAAATATTGTAAGCCGGGTAGGACTCCTTGGTGTATAAAAGGAGGTCCTAGGGCATAGAGATTGACATACCAATACGTACAAAACCAAAACCGAATCAATCTTAGTTGTATCTTTTATAGCTTCAAGTTCTTTCTAACCCAAATACTTTAATAGTATTCATATTATTATCATTATAATATTGGAGCTTATTTGTTGAATTGTTTGTTCATCATTTTACTGTTTCATTGATCATTCTTCTTAATATTAAAGATTAGATTCCTCATAATTTTTAATACATTCAAACAAATCTTTTACTATAGTTGTGTTAGATTTATATAATATAACTAAACCTTAAACAAGCATAAGGAATTCGATCTATTAAAGTGGGATCAACAAGTGGTATCAGAGCTTGTTGAAAAACTTTGACTAAGAAGAACCTGTTTTTATACACAAGATCTTTTGCTAAAAGATATGGATCAAGATTCTGCACACATGGTGGCTGCATCCAAAGTTCTCATGCTCAAACCTGGTGAGTATGAGATCTGGATGATGAGGATTGAACAATATATTCAATTGATAGACTATACACTGTGGGAAGTCCTAGAGAATGGTGCAACCTTGCCAAAAACAACAATTGTGGAAGGAGTTATGACAGAGATGCCTGATCGTATAAATACATACTAGCCTAGTATTTAAATATTATGTATTCCCTGTTAGAAATAAGAAATCCCTTTAGGAAAGTATAATTAAATATTCCGGATGTTCGTATCCAACGAGATTGAATTTTGAAAAATAAAAAATAAATCACGAAAATGCTTCCCAATTTAATGCTTTGAAATCTTTAATTTTTGTTTCATTGGTTTTAATACATAATATATAACATTAATAAGCAATAATAAACTAAAAAATAACTAAAACGGATATGCTTGCCAAGTGATGTGAATTGATAATTAAATGTGAAGTAAAGAGATAAAAAAGCATTGGTACCTGTTTAAAAACCGTTTTCTAACAACATTGGTTTATATTGAAAACAAGCATTTATCTTGGTACAAATTACTTTAAATGATGACGAATTAACACCCGTAAAAGTATTATTTTCTCACGACATTGGTCTATTTTGAAAACAATATCTTATAAAAGTATTAATTACTAGATTTGATGTTTGATTACTTCTCCCGCTTTTGCCCTTCGAAATATTCAAATAAGAAATCTAATAATCCGAAAATTATTAATCAACAATTTACTTTTTATTCCACATTTAACTCACTATCCACGGTCACTTAACAAGCATACTAAAACTACTCGCTAAACATGGAAACTAATCTAACAATAATAGGCTTAACTACGCTATAGATAACAGCTAAAGCAACAATAATAATGACTAACTAAAAATGGCGATAAGCATAGAATAAAGAAATAAAAGAGATAAGAAAAAGATAAAACCCGGAATTAGCTCGGCGTGACCCGGAGACAATAGATATGAACGCATACTCCAAAGTGTGAAATAAAACCAAACTAATCCAAATCCCAATCCATAACGTCATAATCTCCAAACGTAAATAATGCTACTATCCCAAAATACCAAATCGAACCAATCATCACGAATCCTGAAACCGTACATAGATGAAAATAAATAAAAACTAAACCAATCTAATACTTATTCTAACCTACCTGTTGATCTACTATCCTACCCTAGGAAAAGTAAAACTAATCTACGAATGAAAAATAAATGGCAAAAAGGAAAGCGTAAAAAAATAATGAAGATAAGGTTCTTCCGTCAGATCTGCTACCCCCTTATTTTTATATCATGCGTCCTCCCTAAGCAAAAGTGCCAAATGGGCCTTTTTTATCCATTTCGAAATTGGGCTCAGAGTAGAAGTGTTGGGCCTTGTCTCAAATTCATTCTTCCGATTTGTTGGGCCTGAATGCGTTGGGGTGTTATTTCTATTTCTGAGCCATTATTTGATAATAATAATTGTTCGGTATGACTCATATTAATGGTGTCGGGCTCGGTCCCAATAAAAGATGGAAGGCATCTGTTGGACTCGATTTTTATGCTATTTCCAATGAAAATGCTTGGGATATATTAACGATTCGTCTTGATCTTGTAAACTCGCGTAAAACGTCTTCAAATCTTAACCGAAAGTCATCGTTTTTGCTTTATTTTCAATCCCTTGTACCTGCAAGACATAAAAACACAAACCAAACATATTTGCAATAATACTTATCATATTTCATGTTTTTAGTCTGATTAATAGTGTTTTCCGAGGTAAAAATAATGTGTGTTTAAGCACACATCAAATTTTCCCCACACTAAGCCATTGTTGGTCCCACACCTAATGTTTATAAAACACGCTCGGAAAGAAACAATTTAATCCCCTTAATTTAATAACCTCCCACAATCAAACAAGAACAGAAAAGGTCTAATAAGAAGGTTTAAAAATTATTTAATTTGCAAGCGCCACCGTTTTAACCACTTATTCAATAATAGATAAAAACTAAGATAAAATTTAATTAAAAGGCTTTAAGAATGGGAGTTCGTCATCCTTGATTTTCACAATCCCAAACAAGATTAACGAAACACTGTTTAATTATAAGACTAGATGCTAACACTACTCATAAATGCTAATTGTGTACGCATAGCTACTTTTCGCCCACTTATTCCTAAATCCTCTAAGGATTATATTATTATTATTATTGATGACAAATAAATTATGTCCTTATTTAATATAAAGTAAACCCGGGTTTAGACATTTTAATTAGTGAATTCCTTTCCTAAAGAGATGATATGTGTGAGAAATAAGGTCTCACATTAAGGTTCTAATTTCGCTCATGATGTAGGGGTTACCTTTTCTTTTATTTCATCCGCAACAACTCAAATATAGGTCTGAGACGAGGCTTTTATTTAGAATTAACCCTGGGAGTCGGAGATTTGTACTTTGTTTATATTATTATTATTTATTTTTTTTATTATTGCAACATTTTGATCCCTCGGTCCTTTAAAATTGCCACAGCGGTATGCGATTCCAGACCAATGGTCTAGGAGTCTTTTATGTCGACCAGATGTGATCATCGGAACCTTTTTTTAAAACTGCTCACATGGTATGCGAGTCGACATGGTCCAGTAACTTTTATTCAGTCTCGAATTTATATTCTTACTTTAGGCCTTCTTTTGAAAACTGATTGACATTCGGTATTGCGAGCGACCAATGGTCCAGTTAATCTTTTATCAGCCCACAGTTCTTATTATTATTATTACCTCCACCCTTTAAACGACTGCAACATTGGGTGCCCTAACCGACAAGATGCTACAGTGGTCTTATTTCGGCTTCAGTTTATCACATTATTATTATTTTAGCCAAATTTCAAGTCTAGTGGTCTTTTAACTACCAGAGACATCGGGTCATAACGACAAGACGGTAGCCTATTACCCACAACACGGACAAAACTGATGTGTACCTTCTTTCACTAGAAAGGAATCTCTACGAAAGGATCTAAACTAAGAATCGAAAAACTAAATTAAGCTTTATCTTATATAATAATTATATAACGTTTTTTTTTTATTAAGCTGGTGGGAGCAAAAAGCCACAATTAACCTCTATGAGCTCTAAAGAGATCCAACTACTCCACGCTTAGCATCTAACTTATATTCAACTCTATCATTTTTTGTTCTTTGCAAAATTTTAAAGTTAAGCAAACGCTTAGTCTCGAAAGCTAAGGGGAAAGCTAGAGTGAAACACTCAATCAAGTCAAAAGCTACCTAGTTCTATGGGCCTACTTATTACTAACATTTCTATATTTTTATATTTTTTTATTTTCTTATCATCAATTTTTTATCATCATCATTTTTTTTAATATAAATTTAAGCAAAAATTTGGTTAAAACGGGGAAGCAAGGGACACTGCATCGGCACTGTATGATTCAATTACGATAGCTATCCCCCCACACTTAGAACTGAACATTGGCCTCAATGTTTAAAAATATCGGGTTTTACCCCCCACACTTAAGACGGAAAAGGCAAATTGCTGTAAAATTCAAGTGTGAAAGGGGAAAGAAATATATATACATATATGATCAGGATTGAGGATTCTCAAGATATAAATACGAAGATCGACTAGAGACCGAGTGATTGGAGGATTGAAAACAAGCACGGAGGTCTTCACGATCTGAGGGAATCTTGCAAGCAAAAACGAGCACCCATAAAACACAACAAGGAAAGAAGCACTTCCCCACACTAAATATTAATACTACTAACTATACTATAATAATATTATACTGCTAAGAAAATAGAAAGAGAAAGAGAACACGGGTTGCCTCCCGAGAAGTGCTTATTTTTGTTCGAGTCTCTAGCTTGACTCTAGTGTTATTTCATTTTAGGTACATGGTCAAATCCATCACCCGATGTGAGGTGAGGGTGGTAATAGCAATACAGTCTCCTCGTAGAGCTGAGTATTGATTGCAGGAACTGTGCGATGGATATGATGAGAACTAAAAGAAGGGGTCTCCATCACCTCGTTTTCTCACCAAAATAGTGTCGGGAGAAAAAGATTAAATCTTTCCACCTTCCCTCTAAGCAAATCTTCTTAGGATCGGGAAATTGTGGTAGATCTACGTGAGGAGGTACTCTGTTAGGGTAAACATGTTGGAGATTACATAAAAGATGTGTACTAATTAAGAATTTGTTCAAAATATAGAATGGTCACCCTTTGAGTCGTTGATACCCTATCATTATTTTCAGTAGGAATTGAATCGTCTAGGGCCAAACTACGATGAGTCCACAAAAATAGGTCACTAGTCTCAGCATGATCCTACACATCGAATCAGAATTTACCTAAAGGTTCATTCTCAAACTCTCTTCGGGATTGGGGACAGGGTAATCGGCTTGTAAACAGTTCTTGTTTCTCTATGTCCCCTTCTAGATTGAAGTCTAGGATTGAAGTCAATTTCCTTATCCCTCATTGAGAGAGTGTCTAAAGTCTCTCCTAAAGGTAAGTCGCTATCTATAATAGCATCTCCCAAAACATCACTACACGGTAAGGGTAGTGTGACTAGCAAAGTGGACTCATCAATAACTAGAGTCAACTCCAGGGGGTCCAGACTACTAATGTCCTCAAACTCCTCATCAAAAAGTGGATTATCATTACATAAGATAGAATCATCATTAAAGTCGAAGAGAGGGTTTGAGAAAGTCACATCATAAGATATAGGTTTTGAATCATCACCTAAAGGCTCATTAGACATTCCTTTGGTTAAACTCGGATTTTTAAGTAAATGACTAAAAAGTTGCTTAACCAAATGTCTAGGCAAGCCAGCTACATCCACGTTCCCCATTAAAAATTCGACTACTTGTTCTCTTAAAGGTGAATTGATATCAAAATCTTCTCCCCTAACATCAGTGGTGGGCAAAGGTGTAGGCATAACACACTCAGAATTACTATCTAATGTCACCTCAGAATCCTTTGGGATTGGGACAAGATCATCAACACTAGACTTTATGAATTTCTCATTTTCCCTTGCGGGAGTAGTGCTAATAACCCCATCCCTCATTAAGAGGGTTTTTGTAGGCTCCATGATAGCTAAGAAGGGTAGAGATGGTGTGTATGCAGGAGGTGTGACATGAGCGGTATAATGATCACATAAACAATGCTCTTTGTCAAGAGTCACCTCCATGTAATCATCACTCCCCTCAGGTGCTCCTATGCCAATAAGTGGATCCACGTGGCCTGCCACGTGGCTGAGGAGTATTATAGCAAAGATGGCAACTGCAGGGCTCAAACCCGTGACCCTTAGGTCATAGACTCAAACACACTTACAATATGGGGCATAATATTCCTTTTATGCTATTTTTGGCCCAGTTTAGATTTATATTATAGAAAAGGTTCAAAATAGGCGTGTAAGGGTTTAAATAAGAAAGGTTCAAGATAGAAAGGCCGGTACCGTTAGACTCGTAATTTCGTGCTCGTTTGAATCTTGA
>BQNB010147868.1:0-16382 GCA_026074375.1 Tanacetum coccineum
GTGATCGTTTCTTGAAAATTCTTGATGAAACCGTGGCTAAATGTTGCTATTGTTGAGCCTAAATTTTATCCTCATGATAAGAATGCTAAAGTAACAAGTGAGAATGCTTAAAAAATCATGTTTGTAAAATACTCGTGTGTACCGAACAACTCAGTTGAGTTTAGGAACCGAACAACTTGATTGCTTATGAAACCGAACAACTAGTTGCCTTTGAGAACCGAACAACCTGTTCCCTTTAAGAACCGAACAACTTGTTCCCTTTGAGAACCGAACAACTAGTTTCCCTTTGAGAACCGAACAACTAGTTTTCCTTTAAGAACCGAATAACTTGTTCCCTTTGAGAACCGAACAACTAGTTTCCCTTTGAGAACCGAACAACTAGTTTTCCTTTGAGAACCGAACAACTAATCTTTCTTAAGGAACCGAACAACTAGTCTTTCTTAAAGAACCGAACAACTAATTTTTCTTAAGGAACCTAACAACTGATTTTTCTCAAGGAACCGAACAACTGATTTCTTAGGAACCAAACTATCAAGTCAAGTTAGTAAACGGTTTCTCTCTCAAGACCAAAAACACTTAAGATCAATTTTCCAACTAGAAGGCGATTTAAAACCTGATTTAGGGAATTAATTAAAATTGGTTAATTATAATCTCTAATCAAGTTCAACTGGCTTAATTGCGAGTTAAAACAAGGTTAACTAAAATTAGGCTTAGGATATCAAAATTCTCTACCTAGTTAGAAAGAACATGATTCCTAAATAGTCAAAGAAGTTTCCTTAAATTCCTTAAGCATTTTTTGTCAATCTAAGTTGTCATTTAAAGGAATATATCTTAAAAAGTGCTAAAAGTCTTAGAGTGCCCTATCCTTGAGAAATTTTCGCATCATGAATCAACTCAAAGTGCTCAATTGAAAGATCTCTATAAGTGTATTGTTCAAACATAAACTGTATTGATCCTGTCTTAGCAGAATCATGGATATCACAAAAGCTCAGGAAAATGATTTGGATGATGATTTAGTCGCTCCTGCTAACCGTCTTAAGATAGGGAAATGCAATCTCTGACTAAGCTCCAATCTTAATTCCAAGGAACCTACTCTTCAAGTGGTACTAGACGCTCTCACACTCACTTCCTTCTACAAAGCATTTGAGATCACTGCTGATGTACCAGAAATCTACATGCAAGAGTTCTGGGTCACTGCCTCCAGACATCATTCTTCACTTCGTTTCAAGATGAATGGCAAAATCCATACTGTTAACGTTGACAACTTCAGAGATATGCTCCAGATTTTCCCGAAACTCCCAAGTCAGAATTTTGAAGATCCTCCATTTGAAGAGGAAATTCTCTCTTTTATTAGAGAGCTTGGACACACTGGTGAGATCAAGGTTTTACCTGATGTCAATGTTAATCACATGCAACAACCATGGAGATCATTTGCTACCATCATCAATAAGTGTCTAAGTGGAAAACTACTGCTCTGGAAAGTCTTCGCTTGTCACGTGCTAAAATCCTTTGGGGCATGTATCATAACAAGAATGTTGATTTTGTCTACCTACTGTGGGAAGCCTTGGTGTATCAAGTGGAGAACAAGAACTCTGAGAAGAACAATGACATGTATTATCCACGATTCACAAAAGTCATTATAGACTACTTCATGGCAAAGGATTTGTCAATACCAAGGAGAAACAAGATGTTTTGGCACACTGTCAGGGATGACCCCATGTTCACCACAATAAGAGTTATCTCTAAACATCAGGACACACAGATATACGATGCTATTCTCCCTCAGCACTTAACCAACCAAGCCATGTTGGAGTCCGAAGCTTACAAGACTTACCATGATTATGCTACTGGTGAGAAGATTCCAAAACCTAAGTATGTAAAGAATAAAGCTGATCCTGAATCATCTCCCAAGAAGAAGTCTGCTCAAGCTTCTAAAGGCAAAAGAATCAAGACTTCAACAAAGGTGGCTAAACCTGTCAAGAGGAAGCAACTAGCAACAACGTCAAAAGAAAAAAGATTAAATGTGCTATCTGAGGTTGCATTGTCTGAGGCTGAACAGATAAATCTGGCCACTAAAAGAAGCTTGATACAGACTCACAGCTCTCACGCCAACGGTTTAGGTGCAGATGAAGGAACTATGTTATACTAGGGGTTCCCGATGTACCTACATATAACTCTGATGATGAGCAGATTTATTGGAAGTCGAGTGATGAGGAAGATGATGATGAAGTGAGCATGAGTAAAGACAATGATGATGAAGCGAACATAAGTGAACATGATGATGATCAAGATGATGACAATGCTGATAATGAAGGTGATGATGATCAAGATGATGACAATGAACAGACTGAATCAGAAAATGACGATGACGACTTTGTTCATCCCAAGTTGTCTACTTTTGATGAAAAAGAAAGACAAGATGAAGAAGATAAAGAAGAAAATTCGTCTGATGATGAAGCATATGATGAAGAAACTTAAGGAGTCAATGTTGAAGGAGAAGAGATGAATGAAGAGGAGACAAATGAAGAGGAAGAAGCGAATGAATTGTACAGGGACGTAAACGTCAATCTGGAGGAAAGAGATACTGAAATGACGGATGCCTTATTAGCTAATGTCCAAACTACTCAAGTAACAGAAGATACTCATGTGATAATAACAGCTGCCACTCCTGAAGTTCAACAATAGAGTTCTTCTGTATCATCAGGCTTTATTTCTAAATGCTCAACCTTAATCCGGATACAGGTATTGACTCCATCCTTAATCTAAACACTAAGTCAACTTCTCTGGTAGATGTTCCCGTAACTACGAATGTTGAAATGCCTCCTTCATCTGTACCAACACTTCCTCCACCACCTATTCCTTACATTCAACCTCAGCACTAAACACCTGATTTAACACCAACAATTGCTCCAAGTACCTCTCTACAAAATCTTCCAACCTTTGGTTCCTTGTTCAAGTTTGAAGATAGAGTTAAAGCTTTAGAAGATGACTTCTCGGAGTTCAAGCAAACAAACCAATTTGCTGCAGCAGTCTCTTCAATTCTTGGCATTGTTGATACGTACCTCGCCAACAAGATGAATGAAGCCGTAAAAACAGCTGTACAACTACAGTCAGACAAACTTAAAAGCGAAGCTGAAGCTGACAATGAAGATTTCTTCAATAAAATTGATGAAAATATGAAGAAAATCATCAAGGAGCAAGTTAAAGAACAAGTCTCCAAGATTTTGCCAAAATATGAGAAGTTCGTAAATGACCAACTTAAAGCTGAAGTTCTGACTCGTTCATCAAATCAAGCTAACACATCCCATGCTGTAGCAGCTAACCTATCTGAAATCGAGCTGAAGAAGATTCTCATTGATAAAATGGAGAATAACGAATCAATTGACAGATCAATTCAGCAGAAGACTCTCTACAAAGCATTGGTTGACACTTATGAAACTGACAAAGACATCCTTGAAACATATGGAGATACAATCACGTTTAAAAGACGTTGAGATGATGAGGATGAAGACGAAGAACCCTCTGCTGGATCAAACCGGGGGTCCAAGAGAAGAAGACCTGGAAAAGAACCCGAGTCAACTAGTGCACCAAAGGAAAAGACATCCAAGTCATCTGGCAAGTCTAAAAAAGGGTCCAAATCTCATCAAAATTCTATTGGCAAGTCTGCTCAAGCATAGGAACCAATATACGCTAACGAAGACTTAGAAGAACCTGCACATCAGGGGTTCGATATAGGATTTACTAAAGATCAACCTATTGATGAGACCACTCAGCATCCTGATTGGTTTCAGAAACTGACAAAACCTCCAACTCCCGACTATGATTGGAACAAGACTTTTCCTGCTAAACATGGACCAGTTCAACCTTGGATAAGCACTTTAGCTTAGAATAAAGATACTCGTGAGTCATTTAATGAACTGATGGACACTCCTCTAGACTTCTCAGCATTCGTATTGAATTGGCTCAAAGTTGATACTCTGACTCCAGAATTATTAGCCGGTCTAACATACGAGTTAATGAAAGGTTCATGCAAGAGTCTGGTGGAACTTGAATATTTCCTTGAAGAAGTCTGCAAAGTAACTACTGATCAACTAGACTGGAACAACCCTGAAGGACAATAATATCCACATGATCTGCGTAAGCCCTTACCATTGATACCCAATTCACGAGGTCGTCGAGTAATACCTTTTGATAACTTCATCAATAACGACCTTGCGTATTTAAGTGGTGGTGTCTCAAGACGAACTTATGCTACTTCAGTGACGAAGACAAAGTCTGCAGATTATGGACACATCAAATGGATTAAAGACTTGGTCCTAAACATCATGTGGAGCCAAGTGCTAATTGTCTACGACAAACATGCACTCTGAGGCATCTCTCACCAGGGGAGAAAACGTTAACAATTCTATAGATTTATAGTAAACAGGGAATCTGCTCGTGATGTCTACTCTAAACACAGAATCCTTGCTGTTACAAAGCTTAAGATTATAGAATGGCATAATTACAAACATTTGGATTAGATCAATGTTCTTAGAAATGACGACAAGCTGTAGACATTCAAAGAAGGCGACTACAACAGACTTTGCCTTCAAGATATAGAAGACATGTTGCTTCTTCTGGTTCCAGGCAAGCTGAAAAATCTCAATGTTGAGGAGTGTCTTGCTTTGGGTATCTCACTGCGAATGTTTACAAGAAGCGTTGTCCTCAGAAGGCATGTGGAAGATCTTCAATTAGGTGTCGAAAGTTATCAAAAGAAGCTCAACCTCACAAGGCCGGATACTTACAGATCAGATCTCAAATGAAAGACACCATATACAACATACTCCAATCCTAAAGGTTTCATATACCAGAATAAAGACAAGTAGAACAGATTGATGCGTATTGATGAACTTCACAAATTTTGTGATGGTACACTCAACGATGTTCGGTCTGCACTTAATGATATTCTAAAGCGAATCCGGATGGAGTATCTGCCACAGACAGTCTGGAGAAGTGTAGACAGGGAAAGAGCAGGAGCTATGATCCAGGCTATTGATCGACAACTCAGGAACAAAAGGTTATTGAGGAGCCAGGAAAAATTCATTGGTGGGAGATTGTACGGGGGAGACCTTCGGCTGCTGGAAAGGACCATATGATTTATCATATGATGTCCTTATCAAAACTACTCAAACCTAGTAAATAATAATAACTTGTGAATTTGTATATATGTAGTGTAGACATAATGGTGATTCTAAGGAGTGCTCGAGTATAAATTTTTCAAGAATTTCTTAGTAAATTCAAAAAATTTCAAATAATTGTACTAAGCATTGTCTTATATACCCTCAAATATTGAAGGGGGGCATTAAAATGTTCCTATTAGATATTGTGTAACATTTTCTCCCCGAACGTTTAATCAATTGATATCCAAAATCTCAAGGGATTAACATTTTGGATAAGGGGAGAAAATGTGATTAAACTGCATCTAATTTGTACTGAAATGTGATCATATAAAATGGACTCAATGCACTCTACACTTAGCATGTACTACGATTACGATGCACATGTTAAGGGGGAGCTTTTAGTGATAATGAAAAACTCTCAAAGTGTAAATCTTTTTGATATTTATATCAAACACTTTGATTGAACTTTTCAATGGTTTTTTTGAAGGATTATGATGGAATACCCAAAAGACCGACCATGTACTTAAATTTATGGATTTATAAGGTGGTTAGGCATAGGTATTCAAATCCCATGATCCAGCCAGAACCGGAGGGATCTACCCAGGGATATCCACTAGTTAGTGTAGAAGTCCTTAGGTATGATACAAAAGGAGTAAAAGTAAGAATAAGGGAATAGTACCGACAGAGATGGAGCTAATACTGGAACAAACCCAACAAGGTATTAGTCATGAAGTCTCAATAAGCGCTGAAGGGGTTAAAGAATGAAAAAGAATTATAAGTATAAAGGGTGAAAAGAAAGAAGCCCTTCATACACTCAGGCAGAAACCGGGTCAATACATAAACTGTCGGAAACACTAAGTTGTTGTCTGACATTGAAGACTGTCATGAACCCAGTGACGCTATGCACAACCCTCCCTTTTTTTTGAACAGCAATATATTATTAAACCACTAGCAAGAAGCTAGAAATTACAAAGCGACAAGGTACGGATTTTTAAGCCAATCGTTCCAACTAAACGAGGCTTTACATCTATTACGACACCAATAAAAAGACCGAGACACAATATCCTCAAAAATCATCGCCTTTGGAGAAGAAACCGCTTCAAAGATATACTTGTTCCGATATTGCCAAACATGCCACCACATTACGTAAAAAACACCTTCGAGAGCCTGCTTATAATTAGAAGATAAGCGAAGATTCACAAGCCAGTTTAACCAATCTTCATATGAGTCGGCCTCTATGTAAGTAATATCCCACCATCGTGTTATCTTTCGGATAATATCTCTAACCATATTACACTTAAAAAATAAATGGCTAGACGACTCCACCTCATTGTCACAAATAGAACACGTAATAGATTCTATATCCATACCTCTACGAGAAATGTTGAAACGCGTCGGTAATGAATCAATCTTAACTTTCCACGCATGAACATTCACCTTAATAGGGACAAGTTTTATCCACCGTGTCTTTGTAGTTACGTCCGGCAACATTTTATCATCTAGCATCTTTCTAACAGAAGCAACAGAAAAATCACCCGAGTTCTCCAAGGACCATTTCCAACGATCTGACACAGGAACAAGGTTTACGTCTTGGACCTGAACCAATAAAGCTTCGTACTGCTCCTGTTCGATACCACCCCTGGGTTTTCGACGAAAAGAAAAGTCCAAACTGGATTGAGTCAACTTTGTGCCAACCTTCACAAACTTACATGTCTCTAGAGCATAGATACGAGGATATAGATCTTTAAGAACGATATGACCAATCCAAATGTCTTCCCAGAAAGCAGTTTTATCCCCGTTTCCCAGTTTCATTTGCATACAGTTAAGAAGATTAATACCTTGATTCTTCAAAACATTGATTTCATGCAATATGTCCATCCAATACGACAGGAAAGCAGACTTCACTTGCTTCCCCACTTTCCCATCTTCTCCATGGATCGCCTTGCACAACCCTCCCTAGCCACTCAAGGTCTCTCAACAGACTCTTGTTTCATTTCTCATGGAGATTACACGTATTTCTATCAACTTTCTCACTCCGAGTTAGTTGATATTAAAAAGGTGGCAGTCAGCTCCAGCCTCCGATCACTAAAACCAAAGTGCACCATTGAGTCTAGAGCCAAAAGATATCATCCATAAATCTCATTAGGACACTTGTTAAATTATGCTTGTTAAGTCACACAATGTGAATAATAAGATATACATTAAGAGTCCTACGCATTGTCCTAGTGATTTTGGCAGAACATCCGAGTGATATTATTCACACTGAAGATGGAAATCCTGCTTGAGCCAACATCAAACAAGCTCATGGTAGGTGACTTATGCGATTCTATATGAATCAAACTTGTGACAACTAGAAAGAAACGATGGTGCGATTCTATAAGAATCATACTTGTTCTAGGTTATGAATTAACGATTGATGATGAATTTTGAAATGATTAACACTCTCGATGTGTCACAAAACCACTTTAGCAAGTGACACGTCGATTGATTTTCAAATCAATTTTTTATTTCAATCGGTGAGATAGTAACTCGCTGGTTCACTCTTATCGTGATGTCTGCTTTGAGACGTTCCGATAATGAGAACATGCTGAGTACGATGAATCTAATACATATGTGTTAGAAAGATTCAACACTACAGCTGGAAATCCTGTCAAGGAGATTCTTCTTAAATTGAATCTACCTGATCACAGGTCGATCCTCACGGATTCGAAGGTTACTCCAACCAAACACGGGCGAATGACAAAGCCATATTCGTCCCTCAGGTTTATTGCTAACTGTTTTATTTTAGGAATATATAAAAATGGACATGGAGGTACATGATTCCAGCAGACTCACAGATTCATAGCCACATGCTCATACCCGACCGACAAATATAAATACATCATGAAAGCTCAAGTACATGTTTCAAGACTTCCGCTACTTTGATAGCGTACGTCTTTCTTGAAGTGACAAGTATTAAAGTCAAAGAATTTCAAAGAAGTTTCCGTCACTCTGATACTGAACGTCTTTCTCGAAGTGACGAAGTGTTAAAGTTAAAGAATTTCAAGAAAGATGCAGCATTAAAGCTTTTCAAGTCAACAAATCAAGAAAGGTATGAGCATGTCGGTCTAAAAGTCACAAGTTCACAAGATGGCAAAGTTTACAAGATGTCAAAACAAGATTATGCTTGGTTGATGATCTCAAGGTGTTTAAGATCACATTTTCACATACAAATCAAGATAAAGGAACAAGCTCAAGCCTAAAGTCCATGATCACTACATCAATTCACAAGTTAATGATTGAAGTTAAAGACTACGAGCTCAAGACTAATGGAAAAGCATAGTATGCCAGGATTACATTTTTTGTAAAATGGAGTGACCTCCCTTAGGGGGAGATTGTTAGGAACACGAAAGTGTCGGTCACTTCCATAGATAACTATAGTTAGCTCGTTAAGTTAATTTTTGGAAACTTACTTAGGAAGTTAGCTAAAAGCCCATGGATAAACCCATGAAGGCCCAAGCCCACATCCATATGTAAGTATTTATACACCTCTCCATGCCTTGGAGAGGTGGTTGGTTGGTTGTTTATTTTTCACACATCATAATACATTTCTATCTTATGTTTACTTTCTCCCTCTAAATGTTCATCCAACCCTCTCTCTCACTAAAACAACCTCTCTTCCTCTTCCCATGTATGTTATTTGATTGTTCTTCACTTTGTTTGACTAAAACATATTGTATGCACGAAACATAATATTTATTTGAGTTCTTTAGTTTTCTATACTCTATAAATATTGACGGTCTTACGAACTTTTGATAACTCAACTTGATGCTCTTAAATTCGATTGCGAAGCTAAAATTTTACATGTTTCAACACAAAGTATGACCATCAATCTTAAGTATAGCTGACACACTCATGAAGCTATAATTATAAAACATATACAATATCAAATGCATACCCAACAATAATAATACCAGCCTTCTAAAGTGAAAGTCAATGGTTCGAACATAACGAGGAGAAAATTAATCCCCTTGTGGCCTCAAAGGTTCACTTGAGCCGACTTCGGGCTACCTAAAAGGATAGTTTTGCTGGTATTAGTTGGCTCACAATGTAAAGTCAGAAAACGGGTAAATCAAAAGAAAAAAATCACTAATTATCATCAAGTTCATATGCTACGTAATATATAAAAGAGTTAATGAATCTATTACCTTCATATAATATTGATAATACTCTATAACATAACTTATAAAACAAGAAAAAATAAATATTATACATATATTTAAAAAAAACATAATGTCTAAGCCCCGTTACACGAGCATTAAAACTAGTTATTTTTATCTGAGATAATACAAAATACTTGCTTATTATTTATACAAGGTTTTTAACCCGCACTTCGTTACGGAGCGTGAGGTTTTAGAGTTCAACTTAAGAGGACCCAGGTACTCTCGACTTGAGAAGACTTCTCAGGTCATGTCATACGTTACAAATTACACAGCTTATGAACGTTTCCAAGTAGTTTGACGGATGGATATACAGGGTCAATCAATTCTTCTATTAAAGTAGGAGTTCTTGAAAAAGCTTCCATCCTGCAAATTGTTAACAACTATGTATGTCTTTTACATGCAACTAAAAAATGAACATATTTTTGAATCCATCATTTTTAGTCTATTGAAACATATCCTTTATCCGGCTTTTCAAGCTGAACTAAACGCCTTGACTGATTTGGTGAAGCTGTTTGTTAGGGAAAGTATACGTGAGTCCATTTAGATACGGTGACTGTTTTTAGAAAGCTGAATGTGATTTTTTTTTTGTACCTGTTGAGTGAAGATGTTTCAGGTGCTGCTGGTGTCGCCGGTCTTGGTGTGATTGTAAGAGTCAGCGGATGATCTTCATTGCACCTGATTGTTTTCAAGATAAGTATATACATGGTTTTTGTATAGGTTGGTGATTGGAATGAAAGCTTAACAACTTTTTTTGCTTGTAAGGAGCTTCGCTGGTGTCGCCTGGTGAATGACCCTGAAAGGTAGGATTGGTAGTAGTATTAGAGTTTTCATTTTGTGGCCTCAACTTAGTGGGTGAAACAGTTTAGATTATGCTTTTACCTGTAAAGCATATTGTATGAAGAAGTCGACTTTCGCTTTGGCACATGATGGATTGTAGTGAAATAGGTAGATATGTGTTTTCCCTTTGAAGCTGAGTATCTCTGTTGGAAATTTATGGGGCGAAGTTATGCCGTTCTTTTTCACCAATTGGGTGCAGTCACTTCCCGTTAGGACATCCACATTTGGAGTGAAGAAAGTGAATCCTGCTGTTGAGGAGTTGTTTGATACAGTCGCGTTAAAGTTTTACCTGCATATATGTTTTATTAGATATATAAATGGCCAAGATCTTATGCGTATTAACTACAGAGAAAGGAGAGCCACCTTCAGATTAAACGAGTATGTGAAGCACCATTGAATCATAATTTTAAAGTTTCCTCTAGTAGAAGTATTGTGAAATGGCCCAATGTTGTTGAATGGTCAAGTTGCTTATTTGTTTTACCTTTTTTAATAAGTCAATTTGATTCAATAATTCTTTTTAGCCAAGAAGTGGAAACATGCTAAAATGGTTTAAACAATCGCTTAAACTCAAGTTAAGAGTCGATCATTCGGCGCTTTATATCTCTACAGCAAACCAAGGGATTATATTCATAAGTTCCATAATCAAAAGCACGAACAACTAAAATAACATCCTGGGAATATATTACAGTGAATACTACCTTATAAATGTTTTTTTATATAAAAATGACGATCATTTCAAATAAAGTAAATTGGCACTTCACAATGGATAACAAATCTATGGACATACAAACTGCCTGTAAAAAAGTGATTTAACAATCAGTTCTTTAAAGAAATTCTGACACGTTTGTGTAGTGTTAAACGATATTCTGCACATGGAGTTGCGTTTTGGAGTGACGTGAATAACACTATTTGCTAATCGCAAATTAACACAGAGTGAGTAGCCTAGTGGGCAAAAAACAGAAATAATGGTTGTTGCTTATTTGTGTCAGCACTTTTTCTTATAGCAATGCCAAACAACACAATGAATATGGCGGGGGTGTGTAGTGTGTGTCACAGTCAGTTGTTATATCGATGTGGTTCTGCTTCTAAAAACCAATTTCTTTTGACACCAATTGATTAGAGATTTGAAACTATTTGACTGGTTGAGGCTCAGCTAAGTCTGAAGAATGTAATGGCCAATATCCAAGTTATTCATTACTTGTGTTTTTTTCATTCAAAGGCCATGTTCGCCAACGTTAACTTACAAATAAGGGGGTGTTTGTTTCGGCTTATATTACCGGCTCATGGCCTATTTAGTTTTGGGCTTATGTTTTATAAGCTCGCTTTGTGTAGCTTATTTTAAAGCTGTTAGGCAAAAGTTTCAAAATAAACTACAAAAAGTGAGCTTATGAAACATAAGCAGGAAACCAAAGATCTTTAGCACTTACCCCATTGGAGGCTAGTCCGCCATAGTAATTGGAAAAGAGCTCGGTTGAGCTGCAAATGCAAACAACACACTTGTAAGCTACACTTCTCGAGATTTGAATGAAGAAAGTGCTGAGATATATGACAGTAGAATAAATTACCACTTCTTTGTTTGAAAGTAAGATTTCGCTTGTTGATGTTTAAGAACTTGGTTAAGTGATCTGTTACTGCCACCAGTTACCATACTGGCACTATCCTTATTTGGTTATCTCTTTATGGAGATGTTCTCTGTTGAGGAGGTGGAGCCTAAAATCACATAGCCAATAAATATTAAGCCCGAAAGAACAACATACTTAAAACTCAAAATAAACAATATAAGTGTATGTGTCTAACCATCAGATCTATTTTGAATTTTCCTTCCTTTTGACTTTCATTCTCTTGATTAACAGCTTTTCTGCACACACAGCAATCATCCAAAGATCTTTATTAATAAAGTTTTGATTTTTTTTTCACAATTAAAGCAAAAGAACCCAAAATTAACTCACAAATTAGTCGTTGTCGCTATCGATGCAACTGTGGCGCCATTGAAAGTTTTTTAAGTTGATTATGACTATCAAGCGTATGGCGCCGTTGATATTTTTCATCTTTCAAATAGGCTCAAGAATCTTGGTAGCCCAATTGCAACGTATTTGCCTACTGCCTAGCCACTTCCCTGATAAGATTAGTAACCTCTAGTTAAAGCAAGTAAGATGAAAAAAAAATGAACATGATGTAATCTGTGACCCATCTCTAATAATCATCCTAACTTGATTAGGATCAAAGTATTTAGTATTCTACATCTAATAAAGAAATCATTCAAAGTTATAATCACAATTTATTTGAAACCATTTATTAAACTATTATTAGATCCAACCGATCTTTAAGCTTGAATTAAATGTTACCATGAATTGTAATCTCGAAAAAATTGTTTGTAATCATTTGAAAAATCATATTTATGCATAAGGTTATAACTTATACCTTTTTGAGCACTTGACAGCTATTATTCTCCGCTCGGCGACAACCGCTCGCTTATCCCTCTGTTCATCCTGTGCTTGTTTTAGTTTATCCTGCAATTACAAAAAAAAATGAACATGATGTAATCTGTGGAATATAGAATGATAAGCTCAGATATTGTTGGACAGTGATACGAAAGCCAATATATATTATTGATAACCCACAATAAGTGCATTATAATGACATTAAGATACGCGGTTACAGATAAAAAGATGGAATACATCAAGTGTTATCAAGAGTCAAATAGATCATATCATTTAATGAAATGCAGGCTTTCTCTGAGGATTTCATATTTGTTTTCATGTTAAATAGCTCTACTAAAGAATTTAGTACTGAAACATCATTATAATAGCATTATTCCATGTGTTGTTTGTTGTTAATTAACTAATTTGTCCATTGCGACTTTTTTTACATATTAACTTTATCCTGCTTTCATCCAGCATGCAACAACCTTCTGTTGCTTTTCACAATACAAAGCACTAAACCTGCCTATGTAGCACATACAAAACATGATAGCTGAATACTTACAAATTTTAAATTTAGTGTCAATTTACGATTGAGTTAGTCATTGTCTTTTAATACTTCATAATATTTCAGATAGCACTTTACTCCGTCAAATGGTAGTTATCGTTTCCAATATAACTTAAACTGTTATCACAGATGTCTTGAGTTAGAAAAGTCCTAAAATAAAATGTATATACAAATAGTAAAGTTTGGAGTCTAACCTTGTTGCTAAATCGCATAAGATGCTTTTAAGCCAAGATCTGGACAACACACCACTTTTAATAATGCAGTCTAGAACAGATGTAAGTCCGCAAATTTAAAAGAAAACATGATTGGATGCGTTATCATAATCCAAACAAAAAAATCTATTACATAGGTGAGAGCTATGGTAATATAAAGTCCTATAGTGAGTCATTCTTAGGAACTACAGCTCTCATGTCCACTCAATGGCAGTTCCATCCATTCAGTTCTCTCTATATCTCTTCTTGCCCTTTCGCCTCTAGGTTGTAGGTAGTGTGGTGGGCGTGGGCTGTACTCGCGGGAATAGCTTCTTCTGAATTGTGGCTCTGGTCCGAGTGGAGCGTGGCAAAATATGGTCGTGGCACCACACATCAATGATAAATTAAACAAAATGAGACATTCAGTCAACCAGGGTAACGCTAACATGATTAGGAGTCAATCTTACTCAAACGATTCGCGTGATAAAAACAGTTCTAATGCATTAGCCATTATGATAAGCTATCCGATCACCACTTAAAGCTGGTATAACAATAGACAAAGCTGTTTAATTATCAAGCAAGAAAAAAACCACATAGAGATTAGTTATATCACACGTGCAATAGTAACCGTATGCTGGATCTAAAGTAAGTATTAACTATTAATCGTGTCACTCCAAGAACTACTGCTGCAATTACTCACTCCTAATGTTGTCCACAAATAGCGTTATAGTCATTATTCCAACCTAGTTAGGTTCAGCTTGGCTAACATCAAAAAAAAACATCTAAACGTGTGAGAGTGACAAAACTCCTCGTTCCAATGTCCTAAAGTCCATGTATAAATTTAGAATCAAACCCCGAATGTGTTTATCTATAAACAAATGTGAACAAAAATTCACCAAACGGTTAAAAACTTTTCATTGTTTTTTTATTTCACTCTTACGCATTTCACATTTCCATACTTCTACTTCTAATCCATATTTATATCAACCTTAAGTTCCAACTTAAAAACGTTTATTATCACAATCCTGCAACACAATAAGAATAAAACTATGCCTATATAAATCAACCTTCGTACCCTTAATCATATTGAGCTCCCCACCGCCACACAACACCCTTTTACTACAAAATACTACGCCTGAACTCGTTTATATCAGATACAATTCTAGTCATTTAACCAACATCCTTAATATCTTTATCAAGGTATTTGTTTAAGCTTATTTAGCGTATCGGCTTATTGAGCTTTTGAAAAGCTAATAAGCTCAAAATTTTTAGGGCTTTGAGCTTATCTCGATATAGGTTATCAAAGTTCATAAGCTCATTCCTGATAAGCTCAATAAGCCCAAATTGGGAGCTTATTAGCTTTTCAAAAGTTTAATAAGCACATAAGTTGGCTAAATAAGCTTAAACAAACACCCTTTATGTAGATTGAATATCAACTACCACATTAACAGTTCCTATTATGCCTGGAAAAAGAAATAAGCTAACTGCTAATGAATTCTTGGATTTAAGAGCAAATGAAAACAGAAGTTTATTACATACAGTTTTCAAGAAAAAGGATAAATCGTTCCACTTTAACCAATTTACTTCTTCTTCCTCTCCTCCTCCACCACCGCTTAGCCGCAACTACAAAAAAACCCCAATATAACAGTAAACACATCATTACAATTAAATAAGTATGCTCTGATGTGAGTATTTACCCTAAGTTATTAATAAATGTAATATTGTAATAATGGCACCTGATTGTCACAGTTTCTCCTGGTATGACGATAATTTTCATTCAGGATTGCTTTGCTTCTATTTTTTATTGTCGGGAGGCGAAACCATGTTACCATTGATTAATCAAGAACCTAGGGAGAATGATTCTGGAAGAATTTTAAAACAAAACATCAAAAAACAATAAATATTCTTGGAATGCGTTAACCCTAAACAAATAATACATTTAGCAATCAATATAGCTTACACACCACAAAAATCAAAAAACATGATCTTGTATATAAAAGTTGAATGGGTATTAAGTTTAAAGTCAAATAATTGAGCCTAAATTAAATCCTTGATCATAAAATATGTAAGCCCCAATTCATTTAAAAAAGTTTTAAAAAAAAGATATAATCAGACTTACATCAATTCAGAAGATAGAGGCACACATAAGCATAGGATGTAGCTTTGCCGAAAAATCCGAAAACATGGCGGTTGCTTGTGGCGGTGGTGATGATTAAATCTGCTGTGGTGGAGGTGGTGATTGAATAAAAACATTTTTTTGTATGTGGGTTATTTTATTAATGTTTTTGATGATTATCAAAAGGGCTGTATATTTACTCTGAATCTATTACCTTCATATAATATTGATAATACTCTATAACATAACTTATAAAACAAGAAAAAATAAATATTATACATATATTTAAAAAAAACATAATGTCTAAGCCCCGTGCGTACACGAGCATTAAAACTAGTTAATTTTATCTGAGATAATACAAAATACTTGCTTAATTATTTATATATGCCAAGTATAAGCGAGGATTCTACGTTTTCTAATTAAATGTTGTCTTAAGAAAATGATATTAAAGGGCTTGACTTAACGAGATGCATATAGTGTAGTATTAAAGGGCTTTTGACTTAACGGGATGCATATAGTGTAGTAAGTCATCAAAAGACTTGTACTTTAATGATACTTTTTATTGTGCAAGAATGCAATGCATATTCATGCTCCTTTTGGAAATTTAGTGCAATTGTAGGAATCGAGTCATACTTGGAAATGAGTTTGGAGGTACGGAGTGTACACCCATCAAGTCATTGATTTTTTCTGACTCTTTTAGTGGTTAGATTAAATGAGTGGTTACAAACATTTAAGTGGCAGGTTTGACCACATTAAATGTTTGTAACAACTTTTGCCTATCTAAGTGGCAGGTTTGACTGCATTAAATGACTATATTTAATTTGGTCATGTAACCACTAATTTCCTAAATTATGAAGGATAATTATAGAAGAGATTAAATAACCATTAA
>BQNB010147869.1:0-11503 GCA_026074375.1 Tanacetum coccineum
TCGACTAATTGGCACGGACTTAAACCAAAACAGCTCAACCGGGGTTAAAGGAACAATTGGTTATGCACCTCCAGGTAATTCTACTTTTATTCCATGATGCTTATATATACTTACAGGTTACAGTTTCTAAGTTAATTAATTGTTTTTAATTCGTAGAGTATGGTATCGGGAGCGAGATGACAAGTAGTGGGGACGTCTATAGTTTTGGAATATTATTACTAGAAGTGATGACCGGGAAAAAGCCGACAGACGACATGTTTAACGATGGTCTTAGCCTTCATAAATTTGCTTACATGGCGTTACTAGCTCATGTAATCGATGTTATTGATAATGATGCAATTATGTTGCAAAATGGATGCAAAGAAAGTGGAAGAATGTTTGGCTGCAACTATGAAGATTGGAATTTCATGCTTTGTGGATTCCCCACCACAACGGATGAAAATGGAAATTGTTGTGAATGAGTTGCAGCGTATTTTCAATGTGCTTCAAAATATATAAGGTGGTACTCTACTCTCTCTTTTTTTAGAATGTGATGTTACATAAGTTTGTCTACAGATACTCACTAACATGGTTTTTTTTTGAATTCTTTTCATGCTTGTATGGTAAAGCTGAGAGTAATTGCAAGAAGGAGCGATGCATGTCGTATTTAAATAAATGTTAAGTTGTCGAAGATGTTTGTAATTGTGGTTTAATTTCCCTCAATGGTTATGTGTAAGATACATAAGGGTACATTTACTTTCCTGGAGATGTATCATTTGTGTCAAAGATGTTTACGATTATGTCTAGTTAAATTTCCCTCAATCCAGTTTTTGGTGTTGAATTCTACTGGTGATTTTAGCATGTTTACAATTTACATAGTGTTCTACTAAGAACATGGACATACGCAAGCTAAGTAGAAAATCTGACACAGAGATTTGATACGAAATAATCGATACCAGTAGGCTTCCATCTTTAATTGTCACGACATCAAATCAGCATTATCTTTATTCAGTACAGGACCAATGCTTTTACAAACACAGAAAACTAACATATACGCAAACTATATATTGGGGAATATCCAATGAAGAGAGATGAGCTTTTCTATCAAGATACATAGCTATCTGCGTAACCATTAATTAATACCACATATATAACAGCTTCAAACCAGCCGATGGTTCATTCATGACAATTTTGCAATCTGTCTTCTTTCATTACTTCTATCCAATCATAAAATTTCAGTACCAAGGTACATACCCATCTGACCAATCTTCAAACCCAAACACTCCTTTAATAACCATATTATTCTAGCAGACAATTTCATGACATTTTCCAGTCTGCAAGCCTTTTATCCATAACCAGATTATTCTAGCAGACAATTTCATGACATTGCCTATCCCAAACACACTGTATCAGAAGATAGAAAAGCTTGTGAAGCAAAGGTCTTCTAACAAAGAAAGCCATCTGTTTAAAGCCTTTATTCAACACAGGCTTTAGGATAATAACAACTTTTCTGACCAACATGGAGGTTTGGTTAACCTTTAGTTAAGGCAAAGTAGCTTAATCTTTCATGCGGCGTTAAAGTTGCAATGGGTCTACAACGGTTATAACACAAATGCGGGTGCAAAACCCTTCTTTGACAGGCACTTTACCTAAAACCGTATGACCTATGAGGAAGTAAACAAATAAGGCAAACTAAAAGTAGCTCTAACCAGCCCCCAAACAATTTCAATCAACCAAATCAGCAGGTATTAAAATAATCAAACACACACCAAGAACACCAAGCTTTTAGCGTGGAAAACCCCAAAGTGGGTAAAAACCACGGGACACCTAGTGCCGCTTAAATCCACTATCAAGCAAGAGAGGTACACAAAGTCTTCTCTAGATAACACTAGAGGCATACAACAATCATCATAATCTTGGAATCAATATCAAGATATATGGCAACAAACAAAGAACAAGAAAGGAAGAATATCACCAAACAACTTGCAATCTGCCCGGGTAAGAAACAGAACTTCCAGGCCTCAAAATCAAGATCCCAACGGTCAAAACCTTCCTTTATATTCAAGGAAGCTTCAGTACAAAAAATCGTTGACGATCCGACGGTGCCAAAACTTCGAGGACTCGTCAACACTGCTGCTGGGTTTGGGTGATAAGAACTCCGAAAATCTTCTTCTTTTTTTCTTTTCTTACTCTCTTCTCTCTTGTTTTTCACACTTTATAATGAGCATAAGGATGCCCTAAATAAGGACTAAATGGACCCAAGATGGGCCCCAATGTGTTGGGCTCTTAATCCTCATGGACTAAGAAATACCCAACAAATCTCTCCCCATTTTCTGTTCTTTGGGAGGATGATGTTCGCCATCCGTAGCGAACGAGCAACAAGATCTTCATCTTTTTTTCTTGCTATAGCCTTCGTCAACAATATCGGAAGAGCATATCATCCGTATGAACTTTATTAAGTTCAAACATACCATCTTCAATGGCATCTCTAATCCAATGATACCGGATATCAATATGTTTTGTTCTTTTATGAAACATCGAATTCTTAGCAAGGTGAATAGTACTTTGATTGTCACAAAGAACCGCATAACGTTGTTGCTTGAAACCAAGTTCTTGCAAAAACCTTTTCAACCACAATAGTTCTTTGCACGCTTCCGTTGCTGCCACATACTCAGCCTCTGTTGTAGACAAGGCCACACACTTTTGCAATCTTGATTGCCATGAAACAGCTCCCCCTGCAAAGGTCATCAAATATCCAGAAGTGGACTTCATGTTGTCCTTATTTCCAGCCAAATCTAAGTCTGTGTAACCAACAAGCATGGGTTTCCTATTTCCAAATATGATACCCAATTTTGGAAGTACCTCTCATATATCGAAATATCTATTTTAACGCTTTCCAATAGCTTCTTACGGATTTTGACAGGAAATGACTGACAACACCAACATGAGCTTAAATCCGGCCTTGTTACACACCATAGCATACATCAAGTACCAACCGCTGAGGGGCCCATCATGGGAATCTAATATCTTTTCAATATTCTTCTTAGAAGAAGGACAATCCTTATCAGTAAGCTTAAAGTTGGGAGTTAGAGGGGAACTAACCACTTTAGCTTTATCCATGTTGAACCTGCGCAGCACCTTCTCAATGTATTGCTCTTGTGGTTTTAGAAACTTCTTGGCACCTCTATCGCGGAGGAAAATCCGTAATGCCAAGGATGTAATTTTGCTGCGCCCCAAGTCTTTCATAGCAAAGGATTGCTCCAATCTTGCTTCAATTGGCAATTCTTCCCAAGGAGTCTTGCAATCATTCAGCATTATCATCACATTATAGCAATACGATGTGAAGTTTCTTCATCACCAAACTCTGAAAGAAAAAACAATGATCAGAGAAAAGTCCTTTCGGAAGCCTTGCTTCCTGATAAAACCGATCAAACTTCTCTGTCATTATCTCGGTGATTACTTGCAACCATACAAACTCTTCTGAAGTTAACAGTAGTCTTCCTTCCCCTTAACCTGAAACCCTTAGGTTGTTCCATATAGATTTCTTTATCCAAATCACCCAGAAGGAACGTTGTCTTGACATCATTTGCTCCTCCTCAAGTTCGAGGCTAGCCCAAACCAGAGACAACTCGACTAGATCCCATCTTCACGAATGGAAGAGAAAAGTCATCAAATCAATACCTTTCTTCTGAACTGAAACCTATTTAACCACCAATCTGCCCTTTGTACCTCGGTCTAAGAGTATACTCTTTAGTCTTTCAAATTTGTTAAAACCATCTTGTTTTTAAAGCTCTTCTTGGCCCTTAGGCACTTCATCAACTCAAAGGTATTGTCTCATACAAGGATTTCATCTATCTGCCATGGCATCATATTCTTCTTGTGGACATCT
Source organism: Tanacetum coccineum (assembly GCA_026074375.1). Taxonomy (NCBI): domain Eukaryota; kingdom Viridiplantae; phylum Streptophyta; class Magnoliopsida; order Asterales; family Asteraceae; genus Tanacetum; species Tanacetum coccineum. The sequence goes on from BQNB010147869.1 coordinate 3,869, forward strand.
TCCATAGCTTCTGCATAACACTCGGGCTCTCCCCCATCAGTGAGTAAAACATACTCATTTGCAGAATAGCGTGCGTGTGGAAGGATGATGATCTCTAGTGGACCGCCTAAGCGGAACAAATGGTGGCATAGGCACTGGCAACTCAGGATGAACGTCTTCATCTAGGTTTGGTTGCTCTTGAGCATCAACATCATCAGCACCATGTTCTTCATCATTTTGTTCTTCATCATTCTGAATATCATCTCCAAACTGTGCATCAAAATGTTTTGGAGGAACCGGATCTAAGTCAATAGGATCATCATTATGTTGAGGAATTGTCTCCTTCTCAGTCTTCTCAACATCTTTCAAAGTTTGATCTTCGTCAAACTCTACATCTCGGCTGCGAACAAGTTTCTTTTGTACTGGGTCATACAACCTGTACCCAAGTTCATCTTGACCATACCCGAGGAACACACATGGCTTATTCTTCACATCAAGCTTTGATCTTTCATCTTTGGGAATATGCACAGATGCCTTACATCCAAAGACTCGTAAATGATGGTATGAAACATCTTTGCCGCTCCAAACCCTGTCAGGAACATCAAAACGCAAAAGAACACAAGGGGTTAAATTAATAACATGTACCGCCGTATTCAAAGCCTCACCCCAAAAAGAAGCAGGCCAACCCTGCATGGTGAAAGCAAACATCTGGATCTCTCAACAAGGTTATATTCTCCGCTCCGCCTAAGCCATTCAATTGCGGTGTCTCGGTGGAGGTCTTTTGATGCTGAATTCCATGCTCTCTACAATACGCGTCAAAAGGGGCAATGTATTCACCTCCATTAGCACTTCGAATACATTTAAGTTTCTTCCTTGTCTGCCTCTCAACTACTAAGGCATATGTGAAACTGCTTCAAACATATACATTGTTGTTCTTAGTCTTCAGGTGTTATACCCAAAACCTTCCTTGAATGAATCAATCGATGAAAGTGACAAAATACGAACACCCACCAAGTGTCTTAGTCTTCATGGGACCACAAACATCGGAATGTACCAGATCAAGTATGTTCTCCGTCCTAAAAGAAGGACGACTCTTAAAAGCACGTCTAGTCTGCTTTCCTGCCAAACGTGAGGAGCACTTTCGTCAGGTTAATTTCATGCACACCGGCTAACACATTCTTCTTAGAAAGAATTAGGACATCCTTTTCACTCATGGTGACCAGTTCTTTTATGTCATAACTCGGTTCATATCATCATTGTCGATAGCATTGACAATGCTTTGGAGATCTTGGAGGTGTCATGTATAATTGGATTCCATTTTCCCTCTTGCAAATTCAATGATACGAAGAGCCACTTCACAAGCCATTACCAGAACTCTAAGGTAACCATCTTCATCAAGAAGCCCATGTTGAGATAAGATTGTGTCTCATATCTGGACATGTTTCACATTAGCACAACAATTCCATCCTGTGGTCAAACTTCAAACAATTTCTCCAATACAGCAATCTAGATAGCCCCGTATTACCCATCTAACAACCCGAATCACCTAGGTGTGTTGTAAGATGAAAAATATTCGTTTCGTGTTGCAACATGACACGTAGAGGCCTCCATATTCAAGAATTCAACTCGATTCATCTTGAGCACAACAACACCTCCATACCCCCATTTTAAGGTTACGTGGCTCGGCATGTTTATCCTTTTAACGAAAATTTAAGGTTACCCATATCATAATTCTGAAAACAAACAAAGACTATTGTGGTTAAGGTATTTACTTCAGTAATGTCATCAACATCTCTTCTTTCTTGTGCTTGTTCTTCTGATTTATTATAGTTTTTCTACTTGTTCGCTTTTTCAACTGTCGGCAAGAACTCATTGATTGTATCCTTTCTTGTTCTGCACTAGATAACATTCAACATCAGCAAACATTTCCTTTGCTATGAATGCTACGATGATTTACTTCTGTTACTCGGGCCTTTACTTTTTACTCTATCCCCTGCCTTATCTCTAGTGGACCAAGACATCCTGAATGTGAAGAGGATAAACCTTTGTTGACTTTCTTCTATCTCTTATTCAAAATATACCTTTAGCCAATTCCATGGTGATACAACCCATTTGGTGCCAGAGGTTGGACATGGCATGTCCTAAAAGTTTACCAAGATCCGTTAGTAAGTACCAAGAAAGCCACAAGCCTTGAATCTCATCTTCAACTTGCTACCCATATGCAAGCTGATTTGATATACCCTGAAAACATTAAGTGTTCGGTAAAAGGGGATTCCCTATCAGTATGACTTTAATCTATTCATTTGCTTGATTAAGATCAACTTGTTGTGTTTTCGAGCATATAACTGTTCAATTTGTTCAAAAGAGTTTACGAGCTTGCGATATCTTCACAAATATGTTCAAAAATTTATCATCAAAACCCACTGCCTACTATAACCACAACTGGTCTATGCAAAATAGTCCATTCTGCATCTGTTTTGTCTCAGGGTTCTCGTACTAAAAAATAAGCAAGTAGTAGTCTTGCACATAGGTGTCTTCCATCTTCCCTTTCTAAACATGATAATTAGAACCATTCAAATTAACCATCATACTTGTATTAGCTTCCATCGTTCAAACAGGTAAGTCCCCAACCAAGAGCCTACAGCTCTGATACCAATTTGACGGGTAAAGTGCAATGGGTCACAACGGTATAAACACAAATACGGAAGCAAAACCTTCGTTTGACAGCACTTATCCAAACCCGTATGAACCTATGAGGAAGTAAACAAATAAGGCAAACTAAAAGCAGCTTTAACCAGCCCCCAAACATATCAAATCAACCAATCAGCAGGTATTAAGATAATCAAACACCACACCAAGAAACACAGCTTTTAGGTGGAAAAACCAAAGTGGGTAAAACCATGGGCCACTATGCTAGTGCCGCTTTAAAATCCACTATCAAGCAAGGAGGTACACAAAGTCTTCTCTAGTAATAAACACTAGCAGGCTACAACAATCATCATAATCTTGGAATCAAATCAAGTAAATGGCAACAAACAAAAAAACAAGACAAGGTTAGAATATACCAAACAACTTGCAATCTTCCCGGTTTACGAACAGAAACTAAAGCTGAGAGTAACTGCACGAAGGAGCGGTGCATGTCGTAGTTAAATAAATGTTAAGTTGTTGAACATGTTTGTAAATTGTAATTGTGGTCTAATTCACCTGTTGCTTACGTGTAAGAGACATAATAAATGTTACGTTTACTTTCCTGGTACCATATCATATGTATCAAACATGTTTATGATTATTTGTGGTTTAATTTCCCTCAATCCAGATTTTGGTGTTGAATTCTACAGGTGTTCTGAAGCAATAAACGAACTGATATTTAGCATGTTTACATGTAAGTTGATACTAATAGTTGATGTTTACCAAATTTACAAGTTACATAGTGTTTTACTAAGTAGAAAAATTGATACAACAGCTTATTATACTAATAATCGATACAGTAGGACTTCCATCTTTATTTGTCACGACATCAAATCATCATTAAACATCCCAAACACAACATATATGCAAACTATATATGGGGGAATATCCATCTGCGTAACCATTAATACCACATATAACAATCTTCAAACCAGCCGATTTCATTCATGACAAGTTACCTCAGCATGCGAGGTACAATCATATCTAGCAGATCATTGTTCTTCTTCAGTGATTTGACTTTCTGCAACATTGAAAAACATCTCACAATTAGATCAAACTGTACAGGTTACATTACATTAAAACGATGAATTGAAGTAACCAACTCTTACCTGAATCAAACGTTTTGCTTCCACTTAAATCACTGTATTTTCAGCTTTTATTGTGTGCACTGCTGGATACACCACTTCCAAGGTCATCTTGATCAGCGAGTGAGGATTTTTTTGACGTCCTCGTCTATAGATGCCATCATAGAGGAAACTTTTGGAGTGCGAAGATGAAACTGAAAATGAATGACACTTCAAATGGTAACACTCAAATAAGATACATTAGCCTGTTACAAATATGGTGCGGAACTTATGATAGGATATAAGTAGAGTGTACACAAGAAAAACTAATGAACCTTGTAACTTTAAAAACTAAAGATAGTTAGATAGGATATGTGGTTCTTATCTTGACGCAGAAGATGACGTAATGTATATGGATAACCTTATGCTTAACTTACTTCTAGGGTCTATAAACGATTGTATGGTCCTATTTACAGTCTTACATATAATTTAAATACTGTGTACATAAAAATTTCTGATCCAGAGTACCCCCTCGCTGGCCTACCTAGCGAGAAATTTGCAGCCGTATAATTATAGCTTTTTTTAGAACCCCAATTGTACTATTAAGCTAATTAAAATAAGCTTATCCAAACAGCCCCTAAATCCCATATGATCACACTACTTTAACACATACAGAGTAATGGTCCAAGAAAAGGCAAATACACCATTCCAATGTAATAAACATAAGTCCTCACCTAATAGTGATCTACTCAGACGGCCTGAAGATGACTTGATCTTTCCCCGGCAACTGCAATCCGCCAACACCAGTCTCCTCCGGCTCCAACGTGTCCGTCATCTTAATAATATCCATCGGATCCTGTTATCACCAAAATCAAACACGTTAACACCTAACAACAAACAAAAACCTTTACACTTGGGCTATTTTTGGCAAAACTAGCGGTAAGTAGTTGTTTGTTTTATAAAACCACTTGGTAACTTAGTTGTATATGTAATTATAAAGTGTAATACAACGTAAAACAAAACGCGGCCTTTATTAGTATTTCAAATAGAAGCATTTAAACAAATTCCAGAAGGTAAACGCTCATCGTGTTAGCAGTAGATGTTTGTTCTATAAAGAGTTCAGGTCATATACTAATAGCCGTAGCTACAAGCTGTAAAAGCATCTAGTAACATAGCTTAAATATAGGTCGTAAAACGACGAACGTCTATTATTAGCATGTTTGAAATAAACGCGCTATCCAAATGCTATACGCTTGTCCAAACACGGCCTTAACTAAATTCAACACAATCCACTCGACGAGTCAGATTTTAAACTAATAGAGTTCGTAATAGTTGTTTATTCTAACGATATACCCCGGCTCAATCGCCAACCAACAGCTAAAAATTTAAAACACTATACTAACCGGGATATAGTTTACGTTTATCGCTATCGATATAACAAAACCTTAATTATTAAAACAATTCAAATAGAAATAAATTAATTAAAACCTAATTTGATAAAGTTAAAGTTTCAAAATTAATCAGTTATGACGATAATAACAAACAATGAATCGCCCAACCGGCGCATTCTGACAAATCTAGAATAAATCTTAACTTTAAAAAAAGAAATTAAGTTAACATTGAGTTTTAAGTTAACAATGAGATCCAAAAGAATTAATGAACATACCAGAATGAGGAGTATTTCCCCCAAGCCAAGGGGACACTAATCGTGCATCGGGAGATAGCACCTCAACTGCATTGGTGATGGTGAAGGTTGCTATGCCTAATACCTCGATACGGCTATACGACGCGGTGATTTCTTCCCATTCCCATCATCCATTCATCCCAATCAGATCTGCCTACAATAGTCACATAGTCACACATGTTAATAATTAGATAAAACTAGCATTATACACGCATAAAAAATATGGTCTTTAATGAAATTTTGGGATATTCATCAGAATAGCGATATTACACATGGGTTTTAAAAGGGATTTTCTAAAATAGCCACCAATTAGTAAATGAGCTATACCAGGAGTTCTCCTTGAACTTTCATATCTTCCATGATGAAATGACGGTTCTGAACGGTCTCGATAATCCCTATCATCACTATATGTCTCCTTAAGACCACCCTACCTTGATGCCTATCATAATCTGGTGAATCACGCCTAGAACGACGATGATCACTACTTTTGGAACTCCTAGATGGAGTATCACGCTGCAACATCCAAGTACAAACTCAGTATATGGTATGGGCGCAAATCTGATATAACATTCATACGCAAAATACAACTTTGACTGCCAGTTGCTGATACGAAAGTTTGATCATGATCACAAGATTAAGACATTATCTCAAACAGCCAAGTTACCTCAGCATGCGAGGTAGAAGCATATCTAGCAGATCGTTCTTCAGTGGTTTGACTATCTGCAACATTTAAAAAGATCACAATTAGATCAACCTGTACAGATTACATTACATTCAAATGTTTACATGAAGTAACTAAAACGATGACTTAAAGTAACTAACTATTACCTGAATCAAACGTTTTGCTTCCACTTGAATCACGGTACTTTTTGCTTTTATTTTGTCCACTACTTGATACACCACTTCCAACGTCATCTTAATCAGCGAGTGAGGTTTTTTCCACATCTTCATCTATAGATGCCATCATAGAAGAAACTTTTGGTCAAGTAACTTTAAATGATCCTTCAACATGTTTTGCACTTGCAAGAACACCCACTCCTGAAACGTCGTAAACTTTGTGTTATTGAAGAAACTGAAAATAAATTACTCTCCAAAATGTAGCACTAAAACAAGATACATGAGCCTGTTACAAATATGGTGCGGAAGAAAAGATAGGATATAAGTAGTGTGTACCCTAGAAAAACTAATGAACCTTGTAACTTTAATAACCAAACTACAGAAAGATAACGCCTTTAGATATGTGGTTCTTATCTTGACGCAGAAGATAAATTCTATTGCCTACAAGATACTAAGACGTACTGTATTTGGATAACCCTTATGCTTATCTTATACATTTATTCATAATTGAAAATCCCTTATTCCCCCAAATAACTAATAAGCACTTCGGCATAAGCTTAACCAAACACCCCCTAAATCCCGTATTCCCTTGACAGTTATCCCTCTCACAAACTCACGCTGTTCTGCAGATGACAATTAGGAAAAAAAACATACATCCCAATGTATAACGCACTTTGACATAAGCTTACCCAAAAACCTTTAATAATCTTTTTACCTTTTTTTATACCCACTAACTTATTAACCTCATAAAATAAGCCTACCCAGTGACTACAAAGTAATCGGCGATAACAAACTACAAGGTCAGTGGCCAGGGCGAGTTGAGCAGAATCAGCCAAAATATTCAATTTGGTCAAAACTTGGTCACCTCTGTACAAAACTCGGCTTGATGTATTTTAACAAATGTGTTAATGTTTCTAATCATACTTCTAGGGTCTATGAACAATACTATGGTCCTATAAACATGTCATAGATACAATTTTGAAACTTGTACATAAAAATTCCGATACGAGTACCCCCACATACTCCCCCGCCTAAGCCAGTTACTCGCTGCCGCCTAGCAAGATTTGCAACCTAAAATTTAGCTTTTTTAGAACCCAATAACCTATTAAGCTATTTAAATAAGCTTACCCAATCACCCACTAAAACCCATATGATCACACTACTATAACACATAATAGTCCTAAAAAAGGTAAATACATCATCCTAATGTAATAAACATGAGTCCTTACCTAATAACGATTTCCTCTCAGACGGTCTGAAGACGACTCGATCTTTCCCCGGCAACTGCAATCCGCCAACACCAGTCTCCTCCGGCTCCAACGTGTCCGTCATCTTATTAATATCCATCGGGTCCTGTTTTCAGTTTTAGCTTATTTGATGGGC
>BQNB010147870.1:0-14348 GCA_026074375.1 Tanacetum coccineum
TTACGTGTTATAGTGACAATATTTTATAGGTCGATGTGAAGCAAGTAAGGTCTCGGATTAAGGACCTATCATCATGAAGTAGAAGGATTGGAAGTATGTTGGTTTATGCTTAGTATTGAATACCGAGCTTGAATGAGTTGAACCCCTTGCATTGTCGAGTCAAAGTGTTTTGGTAATGTGAAGTGTAAAAGAGGTCTTGTTATAGTGTAAAACCATATTTGCAGAAATTAAAGTGTATTGAAGTCTTATGTTATAGTCATGTGTCAAAGTGTATGTAAAGTGGGTCAAAACGGGTGTTTGGCATAACCCGGTAAAGTACGTTTCCGCGGGTCATTTGGACCAAATGTGTATTTGATATTGAAGCTTATGTTTTATATATAAATTCTGGAAATTTTCATATTGTGTCGGAATGTGAAAGTCGAGTTTTTGGTCGTTTTAGTCAAGTATTAAATCGGGACAACCGTAAGGAGTTAGAAGTTGCGCCACCTGCCATTTTAAAGGTAATCAAGTCTTGTTTCATGTAAAAATAGTCTAAAGGACTAATTTGTAATAGATTATTGTCACTTTATAAAAGAGTAACAAAAGATCAGATTTGGGTCATGGCGTTTTCGCAAAAAGTTTTAATTTTAGTATTTTTAGTCAAGTCAGGAAAGGGGCGTTTCATCATGTGCAAAACTCTTTCATAATATGATTTGTTGGGATGTGCTCATGTCATACGGATAGGAATATGTGAGCCTGCGACGGGTCACACACAATATACATTTAGATATCATTCTATTAGTATGTATATAATAATATAGGTGTATATTTATTATATATGTATTTAATATATGATACAACGGTAGAATACTAAACGATCATTAATTAGTTCGTTTACGAATAATTAACTATAAGGCTTTTTAATTAATGTGTAATTAAAAGTAATCTTATATTATATGAGATTGAGTTTTCAAGCTTTAATGGGCAGTATTAATGACTCAAACTTAAGTTTTGTTATGCCAAATTCAGCCGTGGGATTACAGTACCATGAATGCATCATCAATGTATATCAGTTGCAGAATACCAAAGGTACATCTTCTATTTAACTACCATTGAATTGCCTAAATAATGGTAAATATTAAAGGTGATTTACAACACCATGAATGCACATCAGTTGTAGAATACCAAAGATCTCATCCTGGGCTTAACTACCATTCAAGTATGACGAGTATATATAGCAGGTAGAGGCGTCTATTTTAGAATTTGTAGAGCTGTCTGTCATTCAAGAACAGCAGCATTGATTCAGTTGTAACCGAAAGAATACAAACAAGCCCCGGGTTACAAGATGACATAGTGGTTCCACCGCCTCACTATCTAAATCTCAATTTTGTATGCCTGCAAGATATTTGAGTGATATTATAGTTGAAGGTCAGTTTGTTGCTATTGCTTATTTATATATATTTTGATGTTAATGTTTTTATTATTAAGATTTAATTTTTGTGTTTATAGATCTTAAATTGTTGGTTGTTATTGATTTGAGTGATGGATTAGTTGATAACTTGCTTACAGAGGTTTTTTTTGTGTTATAATGATGTTTTATATTTATGCATACAAAGTGTTTGTTATTATGCCTCACTGAAAAAATATTCTTGCTTTTTGTTTTTTTTTATACTAATCTTTAGGAATTTTTTTGGGTTTTATAGTTTGTTAGATGCCTTATATACCTTAAGTTTTGTTGCTAAACAGGTTAGTGATAAGGCAGATTGTTTAGAGGTTTTACAACTGGATTGAAAAGCATGGTCCCTGCAAGGATCTCTACCGTTTGGGTATTGCTTCAAATATTTTGCAACAAGACGTGTGCACAGGTATGTTTAATAACTCTTATTGGAAATATAGAGTTCAAAAGCATATTGAATGTAACATCCCAAATAGGGTCGCAAGGGAATAAGGGTCTGAGAGTGTTACATCATAAATCAATAGCACAAGATATGAGAACAACCTCTATATGAGTCGTTTGAAAATGATACATTGGATTAATTAAATCGTTTGTTACAAAAGCCCATGGCTTATCTTGTTCATCCTTGAAACGTGTAAAGATTTTAATACATAACAAATACTCCAAAATGTAATGCACTTAAATCTTTATAATAATGTGACTCTAAAATGATGACCACCAATGTATCCTTGTTCTTGCCTTACCTGAGAAAAACATGCTCTAAAACGTCAACATAAAGTTGGTGAATTCACAGGTTTAAGTAATGTATATAAAGTGGACCGAAGATTTTCCAAGTTGTAAGACATGTAACACCATACAAATATCTCAAATGTAATTTGAAATGCTCTAAGCTCAAGACACTGAAGCCTACAACATTATGTATGCAATTTTAATTAAATAAAATATGCCCTTGTAGAGGTTTCACACCCGCAACAACCAACATTGTTTCCGACATGGTATTACATTTGTCGTTTTCGGTACCGCCAAAATAGTAAGAAAGTGTCTACTCACCTCGCTAAATGGCACGAGATAATAGTCACAATCCCAAATGGATCTATTCATAACATTCACGCTTACAATCCAGTAATTCATAGTTCATGATTCATGGGCATAGTGGGTTATAGCTACCTAGGCAAACTCATAATTTGTATAAAAGTATACTATGCGCTCCATATCTGTTTAAAACAATGCTTGTTTCTTACCCCAAAGTTGTAAATCATTGTAATTGTATAAAAGCGGGGCTATGAACTCACCTCAAGTGAATGTGTTGATTATATAAATCAAGTAAGTGAATCATCTCGAGAAATATGAATGCAACCTAATTAATTGTAGGTTGTATAAGTATAATGTATTTAATGTAAATACAACATCACAAGTTATATAGTTACACCACCACCTAAATAGTTTTTGTTTAACTTAAAATGTCAAAACAATATTTAAATTGTACTTTGTTAAATAAAGGCATATGTATTTGTACTTGTAAAATAAAATATTATCTTTGTCTCACAATTGATTATTTGTTAATTATATATTATTTAATATTTTTATTGAATATATAATGATATTATATAATTAGTTTAATTGTTTTATAAAATAATATTTATAAAGTTAAAAATATATATAAATATTATATAAATGATACGACAATATTTCTTAAGGTTTTTATAATCCAACCGGACCCGAAAACTCTCGTAAACTACTTTTTACGTTTCTAACAGAATGTTAATTTTTATAAAAATTACGGAAAATTATTTATAAAAAATAATTTGTTTTTATAATGTCTATTTACCCGAAATCTATAAAAACTCATAACTTACTCATTTTAGCTCCGTTTCGCTTATTCTTTAATATTTTGGGAATCATGATCGAGATAAAACTTTTTAATAAAATATTCACTGATTTTATAAAATCTGAGTCAGAAACAAAAAAAATTTAAACTGTTTTACTAAAAATTAGTTTTTATAATCGTTTTAATTCTGTTTTGTACATTTTATAATTTATATTTTATAACTTTAATATGTAATTCTTATATGCTTGGAATCCTCATGACATGTACTATCATTATAAAATATTTATACATTTTTCTCAGATATGAAACAATAACTATTTTTATAAAATAACTTTTATAAAAACACTTTTATATATTTAATTATCGTAATCTTGTAAATGTCATAACTTCTTAGTTATAGCCCGCTTTCTTGAGTTCTTTATATGCTTACGATCATCATAATATGTACTATTTTAATAAAATGCTTCCATAATTTTATAAAATTTGAATTCTAACAGAATCATTAAAATAGTAGGCATTTATATATATATGTAATTTATAACTAGTTTTATAATTTATAACTTGATTAATTAGTACAAGTCCTCTACCTTAATTTATACCATATGTCTTACATATTTTAGGTCCTCACATCCATGTCCATAACTCTTGTCCAAGTACTAAGTCCTCATGATAATTTGTACATAACTTTAGAATTAAACTTTTAACAAATAATTTATAAACTAAACATATAAATTAATTAACACTTATATAAAGTGTGTTCTTGCATTTGAAATACCATTTCACCATAGATTAATATATATTTAAATCATATACATGCTTGTAATATTTTATAAACCATAAAAACAAACCCTAGGTGGCGATTAACATAATAACAAGTATATAAATTATGTACATGAAGAATTAGAAAGATTAGGGTTCAAGTAAACCTTAGAAGAGTGTAGGGAGATGAAGATTACACAAGCTTATACCCAAGCTTAAACCCAAAATACTTCCAAGAAAATCCTAAAAAACCTAGTTTTCTTCTTGAATCAAACCCTTGATTAATCTATACCCAAGCTTCCAAATCACCTTGCAACACCTTAGATATGAACCCTAATGATACTTGTATGCTTGATACCCTTGAAAAATTAAAACTATGAACATCCTAAAAACTATAATTGAGCCATGGGTTTGCTTAGGGAAATAAGAGAGAATTTTGTGTTTGATTTTTACTTGCAAATGGAAATGTGTATAAGTCTTTACATGGTACACTCTTATATACTAGAGGTAATTATACAATACCATGGATCAAGAGGTGGTAAAGGGTACACTTGTGTAAGGTGCTCTCCTCCTCCTTAGGAGGAGGGATATGACACTAGTGGAAGGTTTTAAGCATGTGTTTAATTACAAGTAATATTTGAACTGGTCTTGTGTTTTACTCATGGTATATCCGGCCATAGGTGGTTATAGGATAGGAAAATGATTTAATTTTTGTGCCTTGGGTATAAAAGTGGGTATTTGTTTGAGTATAGATAGGTATTGGTGCTTCCGTGTACGCTTAAATGTATTTTATTGCGAAATGTAGACGTTTTACGTAACCAATAAAATTAAAATACGAAAAGTTATAAATTATCATCGTAATAATTATATAACACTTGTTTGACGTAAACTTTTATTTGTTTGATGTCCGTTTACGTTGAATGATTATTTTTAGTTTACGCGATTGAACTAAACGATGAAACTTAAAAGCAAACTCGTAAAAGCCTAAAGATAAATAATGGAAAGAATTGAGTCGTAAAATGACCCGAAATAACGGATTGTTACATTTAATTTTTGCAGTGTCTTGATATTACAGGTATACAAAAACAAGCAACGACTACTTTATAAAGCCACTGCTTCTAACAACTGATTGGCTCACCTTGCTGATACAGGTTTGCAAACTTATACGTGTATATTCTTTAATTACTCTACACATGTGTTTTTTATATCTACTTTATGAAACTTACTTTCCAAAAACTGTAACAAACACTTCCACAAACTCTAATTTACCAAAAGCCTGATCAAATAAGATTAATAGAGCCATAAATGAATCTTACATGTTTTTGTTCTTATTAAGTTCTGAACTATGGGAAAATGTTGGTATATGATCATATCGAAAAGTATTGGCTCCGGATTTTGTGTATAGCTTTCTGCATTGCATATGTGTATCAGAAGCCTAATGAAATGAGAATTCTAATGAAATGAGATTAACACATTTATGAATGAATCATATCTTTTCGTTCTACTTAAGTTTTGAACTACGCGGAAATGTTGGTATATGATCAGGTTGGAAAGTTATAGTTCCGGATTTAATGTAGGTACCTACTTTGAAAAAATAACTACACATTCCAGATTTAATGTAGGTACCTACTTTGAAAAAATAACTACACATGTAAAAGGATCAAAGGAAAAAACACATCTTCCAGATCTATATCAGCTCCTCTACACGAAAAGGATCATGTAACTTTGCGGTTGACAACATCCTTGACAGACCCGCAACCAGTGAGCATGCGAGCAACATCAAAAAAAATATATCCCAGGTGCTAATTCTTACATACGAATAAGTGTCTGTTAGGTAAAACAATCATTAGCTCTAACCCAATCTCAACCAGACTCAAAAAATTACAATTAAGTTTTAGATATTGGTTAACTCTAACTGCACACGTACATTCTAATTGCATCTTGTTAGAGTTGCACGTTCATTAAGCTATTGTCTAAGAGTCATACAAATAGCCTTACAACAGGTTGCTAGAAATGCTTTTTAGCAATTGCATGTTCATTAATGATTTCTATGTTCATTAAAGCAAACAGTTTCGTAATAAGCTGTAGTATGGCGAATAGTAGCTTCTTAATGAACATACAACTCTTAACGCCTATAATGAATAAGTAAATACTAAGAAGCTGCTACTAGACATTAAGTTGCTCATTAAGGCTTAAGAAGCTTCTTTAAGAACAGGTGAGTAATAGGAAGTTGGCCTAATGAAATGAGATTAACACATTTATGATAGAATCTTACCTTTTACTTCTACTTAAGTTCTAAACTACGTGGAAACATTGGTATATGATCAGGTTGAAAAGTTATAGTTCCGGATTTAATGTAGGTACCAACTTCGCCAAAATAACTACACATGTAAAGGGATCAAAGGCAAAAGACACATCTTCCAAATCCATTTCAGCTCCTTCGCACGAAAAGGATCATGTAACTTTGTGGTTGACGACATCCTTGACAGACCCGCAACCAGTGAGCATGCAATCAGTAGCGAAAAAAAACATCCCAAGTACTATTTCTTACATACGAAAAGCGTCTGTTAGGTAAAACAATCATTAGGTAGATATTGGGCCAACTCTAACCTGTAACTGTAACATACTAATAGCATCTCTGTTAGAGTTGCACGTTCATTAAGCTATTGTCTAAGAGTCATACAAATAGCCTTACAGCAGGTTGTTTTTTTTGGGTAACCATGGTTTTCGACCTATTGGCGCCTTACAACAAGTTGTTAGAAATGTTTTTTTAGCAATTGCATGTTCTTTCACGATTTGTATGTTCATTAAAGCAAACAGCTTCGTAATAAGCTGTAGTATGGCGAATAGAAGCTTCTTAATGAACATACAACTCTTAACGTCTTTAATGAACATGTAAATACTAAGAAGCTGCTATTAGACATTAAGCTGCTCATTAAGGCTTAAGAAGCTTCTTTAAGAACTGGTGAGTAATATGAAGTTAATATTAGAAATTAAGCTGCTCATTAAGACTTTATCAATTGCATGTTCATTAAGTTGCTGTAGAAATGCTCTTTTGTATATTGTAAGAAGGCAGAACAACCATATTTTGTAAGCAACAATGCTAGAAAATATGTAACCTGCCGACAAAAATTGAAAGTGGATTAGGATACATGGATATAAGCAGCATGCAATGGAACTGTTAACTAACCACATTTACCGAGTAAAGTCCCTGTAAGATAATTAGTTTTTGAAGCAATAACTACTTATATTACTACCTATTTTTATTGTTAATGTTTAGTGAAAAACGGTGAATCAGAATCTCATTTGTTGATGCACACCAGCTAAGGTTTTAAATTATTGGAGCTTAATTGAGATTCTTCCAAAACAATATGTAGCTAAATGGAAAAGGTAATGAATTCTAACATTCAATCCACTTTCAATATCACAAAAGCAACTTTATCGTGTTATTAATAATGTATGTAGCACATGTACGAATATATAGTCGGCCAGAACTTTGTTGCATGAAGCCAAGGAGCAGGGTAAGCTGCATATTCTCGAGAGATGGGTTCAGCTTAACCTGTAAAAGCCAACAACTGATTAAAACCTATGAAAGTTTATCAGATTAGTCAAAGTAAGAATTCAAATACCATGATCCTTTTAACTTACAACTTTAGAAAGATTATCTGTTGCATTTTTCAAATACTTAGTATAGACATAATATCTTTTCTTTTAAGTATTTACATGTCGCACGCTGCGTAGGAAAATACCTTTGTTCTGTAGAACAAAATTGTAGTGACGTATTCATACATTACTACAAGTCATTAAACATTCAGCTGAACATTAGTGAGATTTATTAAGGAAATAGCAAACACTTTCATCATACTAAGGATTCCCCATGTCATTTATGTGATAGGTAAACAAGCGCAAGCCATACCATAGAGTCAATTTCGTTATAGCACATGATGGTTTTACTCTTTATGACTTTGTGTCATATAATTACAAGGTACTATTCAATTTTCCACCTCTGTGGTTTCTATAATATTTACTTATCATCCTAATTCTTTTTTAGCACAATGATGCTAATGGAGAAGTTGAAAACGACGTAAGCAATGATAACCTTAGCTGGAATTGTGGGCATGGAGGTAATTCTCATACCAGTTTTCTCTAAATCGTCACCCTTTGATAATTATAAATGAAAAAAATGTTCAATCTGAAAATATTCAACGGCCTAAGGGTTTAATTAGAGGTGAAAATTTTGATCCATTTACACATGAATTAGTTCGTTTGTATTATATTTTTATCTATAATAGGTCATACATATAAATAAGAACTTCACATAAATGGGAAACGGGACAAATGGATCAACATCTGACCCGCTTTATGCCAAATTTGCATGTTGTTATGATCGTTACTCATTCTAACCTGTTACCCAATCCATTCATTTGGCCACCACTAGATTTAAATATATGCATTGTCTTTTGAATTATCTCTATTCTGTCTAATAGGGAAACATTCGATGTCAACATCAAAGCCTTATGTTTTCGGAAAATAAAGATTTTTCATTTGGAATTAGTGGTATCTCAGGTAACTGAAAGTGGTTCCTAAATACCAAGCCTATAAAACAACCCTAAAATACAAAATTCATTACATTAACAAACCAGAGATATGACGATCAATTTGTTTAATTGGTAAGCAAACCGTTTCTATGGTCATATGCTTAAACAACCAAAACTAATAATGCCCTCAACAAATTACTTTGTTCAAAGTTAGAGCGTTTTATAAAAATTATGTGCATTAGGTGTTTGATACAGTGCTCAAATGAAGAATGTAGCTTACAACCCTTGCATAACTCAAATTTTGCCCACAGACTAAGCCCGGTGCAACGCACGGGTGTCGACAAGCCTCGTTATACATAATAATTAGAAAAGTCAAAAAGTCAACACCAAGGGTGTTTGGTTTGTGGGTTCGATCGACCTAAGGCCCAAGGAGAAAACAAATGGGTTTTGTTAGCTTTGGCCCTAAGCTAAGTATTTTAGGTATGCCCTAATTCACTTAGTATATAAGGAGGGTTCTCTAGCTCATAATTCTCATCTCATTCTCTCTTCCTTTCTCTTGTTGGTCGAACGAAACAAACACCCCATTAAAGGGAGTTTGAGTTTTGACTACGTCTAGTATTCTTTGTTCATTGATTCGTGAAACTAGCATTCGGGTGATATTGTATAACGTGTAGTATGTTACGCGTAGAGGTTGTTTACTTTAACAACTTCAAGAAGGTTTCGGTATTTGCACGGGTTTAATACACGTGCGTATTCTCAAGAAGCTCCGGTTCTTTGTTTGTCTTGTTTTGCTAAAAGGTACGCTTTTGGTTTATTATTTATGTTAATTATATTTGCTATATGAGTTTAATTCTGCTGCGTAGCTCTTAGAATATTATGTGTGATATTATGTTATAGGATAATGATTTCCAACAGTGGCATCACGACCTGTTCATATAGCTTTATAATTACATAAAAAGGTAAAAATGCTTAAAAACGCATATTTTGTGATGTTTTCTTGCCTTTTATGTGAAATCTATTTTAGGATTTTATTTAGTAAAATAAAGACTCCTAAGAGTCGCATAAAATCTGAAAATAAAAATGTCGTTAGGGTTTTTACATGATCCGACATGCTTATTATGTTGCTTTGTTTATAATTCGCGTTTAATTGACTTATTGTTGCTTATTTATTATTATAAATTATTAACCATGTGTTACGTGCATGTAAACTGGTTTATTAAGCTTAATATGTCTATTATGCATGCTTGTTTATGTGGTATGCTTGAAACCTTGTTACGTGAATTAATTGTTTAATTTCAAAAACAAGGAAGACCTTTGTTGATTAATTGTTTAAATGCAAAAGCGGGGAAGACTTTTGCTTTATTGCTTGTTTAATTGCGTATGTTTTAGTATGATTAAATTGTTCGATTTTGATTTTGCTTTGATATATATGTGGCATTTTTATATATAGTGCAAATATGATTTTCAAAAATTAATATGGAATAAAAGCACTCGATCAAAATGCTTATTGTATATATATTGATATGTACACTTTGCTAGATCATGTTGTGATATACGTAAACTTGTTAATTCTTGCAATGATATATAACGCAGGGGTTTAGTGGTTTCCAAAAGGGAACCCACGATGGAACAACGCAAGAATAAACATTTTTACATAAATGTTTTAACAATATTAAAACTATGTCTTAATCATTACTAGGGTTTGATTAATTCCCACGGGGATTTAACCTTATCCGTAGTAATTTTACTTATACATGAAAATATTGTAAACTTGGTAACCCAAATTTTATAAATCGCATGTGGATTATAAAATATATGGGATGATTTTATATAGAAATTTAAAACAAAATGGAAATATTTTAAAAATGTTAGTGTTATAAGGTTGTATGCATGCTTCTTTATACATAATTTTTTGGTAACACTTGTTTTATCAAAATATCTATACCCTAAAATTAAGTCATTTTCCATCCAAGTACGAGATCACTTGAGTTTGTTTTTTACTCTAAGACAGTCTTAGATAAATTGCAAAACAAGGTAATATAATAATCGTACGGTCAGACATGAGACTATATAATTACTGATTTTGTATTGGACTACTTATATCGAGTATGGTTGGTCAGACCTTCGACCCGAAGCATACGATGGGGGTGAAACATGCTTACTTGACATTATAATCCTAGATTATGATGCCTTGGGTCCCATAAACCTAAGAGTTGCACATGTTGGCAATTATCACCCGTTGATTACCTTTTGAGTTTACCATTTCTAGTAGATCAAATGCATTAATGATAGAACGTCAAATTGGATCTTAGACTCTTGTAAAATTAATTGTTTATTTTATAAACATGGGTAGTTAATTTTTAAGAGATTATTATCGAAAATACTAATATTTTTTGAACTTTTGATTGTTTTGTAGATGGTTTATGCTGCCCAAAACACAAATAATTCGACTATCAGGTCGATTCTCTAAGCGGAGAAACTTACTAGACTAAACTTTACAAACTGGTATCAGAACTTAAAAATTGTTCTTAGGTTCGAGAATAAACTAGCTCATTTGGAACAGCCTTTGATACCTCTTCCTTTACCTATTGCATCTCAAGCTGCACGTGATGCATATGACGCAGTGTTTGACGCACAAAATGAGGTGGCATGTCTTATGCTTGGCAGTATGTCTCCTGATCTTCAGAGGGCTCTTGAAAACTACAAGGCATATGACATGGTCTAAGAACTTAAGACTATGTTCGAGGAACAAGCCAAACATGAAGTGTTTGAAACAGTCAAAGCATTCCATGCTTGCAAATAGGAGGATGATCAGTCTGTAAGCTCTTATCTTTTGAAGATAAAAAGCTACTTGGAAACTTTGGAATGCCTTGGTTATGCTATGCCTAATGAACTTGGTGTAAGTCTTATTTTGAATTCTCTTAACAAGGACTGTGATCAGTTCGTGCAGAACTATAACATGCATAGCATAGGGAAGATGATAGCTTATTGCATGCTATGCTCAAACTTCATGAAAAAGGTATTCCAAAGAAGGCTGAAACTCCCGCTGTACTTGCTATAAGGGAAGGGACGATCCAGAAGGACAAAAAGAAACCGCAAATGGCAAATAGTAAGGACAAGGGAAAGAATAAGCTTGCTTATGCTCCCAAGCCCAAGATTACACCGTCGCCTAAGAGAGAACATCCGACAAAGGACTCTGGCTACCACCACTATACGGAGGTGGGTCATTGGAGGAGGAATTTTCCATCCTACCAAGCTAAGTTGAGGAAGAAGAAGAATGCTAGCGGGGCTAGTACTTCAGATATCTTTACTATAGAACTCTATGCTTTTCCTAATAAGTCTTAGGTATATGATACAGGTTGTGGTACTCATATCTGTAATACTTTGCAGGGACTTAGAGGAAGCAGGAGGTTGAAACATGAAGCTTTAAGTCTGTACGTAGGCAATGGAATGCGTGCAGCCGTTGAAGCTATTAGAAGTTTTGATTTAGTTCTTCCTAGTGGCTTAATAATTGTATTAGACAACTGTCATTTTGCACCCACTATTACTAGGGGTGTTGTTTTAATTCCCATTTGGTTGACAATGGTTATATTCATACATTTACAAATTATGGTATTTCTGTTTCAAAGATAATGTGTTTTATTTTAATACAATTCCACGTGATGGTATTTATGAAATAGATATGCACGATCTTTATCTCAATGTTAGTTCTCTTTATAATATTAGCAACAAAAGAGCCAAACATGAGTTGGACTCTTCATATTTATGGCATTGTCGTCTTGGTCATATAAACAAGAAACGCATGGACAAGCTTTGGCGTTATGGGATCTTGCAACCATTATGGTTATGTTTACTTGATGAAACATAAACATGAGGTATTTGAAACATTTAAGGTCTTTCATAATGAAGTTGAAAATCAACTCGGTAAGAAAATTAAGGTTATTCGATCCGATCGTAGAGGCGAATACTTGAGTCATGAGTTTGTTAATCACATGAAAAGTTGTGGTATCGTATCTTAACTTACTCCAACTTATAAACCGCAACATAATGGGGTGTTTGAGAGGAGAAATCAAACTTTACTTGATATGGTTCGATCCATGACGAATCTGACAACTCCGCTAAAGTCCTTTTGAGGATATGCTCTCGAGTCTGCTGCTCACATACTCAACATGGTTCCAACCAAGAAGGTTGATAGGACGCCGTATGAAATATGGCACGGTAAAGCTCCCAAGATGTCCTACTTAAGGGTTGTGGTTGTGAGGCACTCGTGAAGCGAGACACGCCTGGAAAACTTGATTCCAGATACATTAAGTGTATATTTGTAGGATACCCAAAGGAAACGATGGGTTACTACTTCTATAATCCACTCGAGAACAAGATTTTTGTTGCTTAAAATGCTGAGTTCTTTGAGAATAGTCTCACATTACAAGAAGCAAGTGGGAGTCACGAAATCTCAAAGCAAGTGGGGGTGACACAGGACTTGAATTATTTCAAGAATATGATACATAACCTTCTAAAAATACTAGCAAAAGACACAATGAGGTAGAACCTAATGAGGTCGAGTCCCAAAGTGTGGAAGTTCCTATTTGTAGATCCAGAAGGATATCTTAAGCACCTGATAGATATGGTTTCTATGTTGATGCTGAAGAACATGAATTAGGGGATCTTAATAAACCCTCTAATTATAAGGCTAGATTATAAGATCTTGAATTTGACAAATGGATTGATGTTATGAATATGAAAATGCAATCCATGAAAGATAACCAAGTCTGAAGTTTAGTTAATCTTCCTCATAATGGTCAAACTATTGGGAGTAAATGACTTTTCAAAAAAAGACTGACATGGATGGCAATGCACACATCTTTAAAGCTCGTCTGGTAGTAAAATGGTTTACCCAAATCTATAGAGTAGATTATTGGAAAACCTTCTCTCATGTTGTAGACATTAGAGCTATAAGGATTCTTTTAGCCATAGCCATGTTCTATGACTATGAGATTTGGCAGATGGATGTCAAAACCGCCTTTTTGAATGGTCACCTAAGCTATGACGTATATATGGTGCAACCTGAGGGGTTTGTGGATCCAAAACAACCCAGCAAAGTATGCAAATTTCAACGTTTCATTTATGGATTAAAGCAAGCATCTAGAAGCTGAAACAAGAGATTTGATGTGGAAATCAAGAAGATTGGTTTCACTCAAAATCCTGATGAGCCATGTGTATATCTCAAAGCTAGTAGGAGTAATGTTGCATTCCTAGTCTTATATATCGATGACATATTAATCATGGGGAATAACGTTGCAATGTTGCAAGATGTTAAGTCTTGGCTTTGTAAGTTTTCGCTATAAAAGACTTAGGAGAAGCAACATACATCCTTGGAATCAAGATCATACATAATAGATCTAACCGGTTAATTTTTTTAGGTAAAGGGTTACCCTGGTAAATTGTATTAATCACAGGAAAATTAAGTACTAACTGGTTAATTTATTTTAGTCAAAATGCTTATTTTGATAAAATCTTAAAGAAATTTAAGATGGAAAACTCCAAACGTGGTAGTACTCCAATGCAAGAGAAGCATGACTATAGAAAGTCCCAAGGTGCACAAACACCTAATGAGGTGAAACGTATGCAAAACGTTCCATATACTTCAGCTATAGGATCTATTATGCATGCGGTAAGATGCACTAGACCCGATGTTGCCTTTGCGCAAAACTTGTGTAGTCAATTTTAGCAAAATCTTGGTGATATTTATTAGACTGTTGTTAAAACTGTAACACCCCCAAAATGGGTC
>BQNB010147871.1:0-16381 GCA_026074375.1 Tanacetum coccineum
GTAGCTCTGATGCCAATTGTAGGATCCTGTAACACTTCACTTCATAGAATCAAACACGAAATCGGAACAAGAAAAGAGAAAGAAAGTGAGTTGTTTAGAGAGAGAAACTAGAGAGAGAATTGAGAGAGAAAAGAGAAAATAGATTTTTTTGATATTTTTGAACAACTAGCTTTTTCTTAATAAGAAAAAGCTTATATACCCCGTCACGCTAAAGGTGACGCGCGGAATATTTAACTAGGACCCGGGCTCGGGTTTTGCTTGGGATTAAACCCGAAACATATACAATATTAGATTAACTATCGAGCCCGATTCCCGATATTATCCTATTACAACATTAACTAATTAAAGACCGAAGCTCTATCATAGAGTGACCAAACTTCCTTGTTCGACTTAATAAATTGAGGCTAACAAAGCTCCTAAACAATGGCATCAAAAGTTTGACCACACCATGTTAGAGAGTAAATTAAAAATTAATGAATGCGACAAGTATGTTTATGTAAAAGACACAAGTAGTAGATATGTAATCTTATGTTTATATGTTGATGATATGCTTATCATTGGTAGTAACGACAAGATGATCAAATCTACTAAAAACATGTTGAAATTAAAGTTTGACATGAAAGATATGGATTTGGCTGATGTGATCCTTAGAATAAAGATCATACGAACTCATAATGGACTTGTGTTAAGTCAAGCACATTGCGTGGACAAAATTCTTAATACTCATAATGCGGGGGATTCTGGCCTAGCTAGAACTCCAATTGACACCAGTATGCATCTATCTAAAAATAGAGGCATATGTGTTGCCCAATTAGAGTATTCAAGAATTATTGGCATGTTAATGTATTTGATGACAGGTACCCGACCTGACTTATCATATGCTATTAGCAGGCTAAGTAGGTATACTAGTAATCCAAGTGTTGCACATTGGAAAGCTATGACTAGGGTACTTCATTAATTGAGATACAATCACGATTATAGGCTGCATTATGATAGATATCCTGCTGTTATCGAAGGATACAGTGATGCAAATTGGATATTTGACATAAAGGATTCTAGATCGACTAGTGGATATGTGTTTACACTAGGAGGGGCCACTATATCTTGGAAGTCTTCCAAGCAAACTGTTATAGCTAAGTCCACGATGGAATCAAAATTTATCGCGTTAGATAAATGCAGATAAGAGGCTGAATGGCTACGTCAATTCGTAGAGGACATACCAAGGTAGCCTAAACTGGTAACGGCCATTAGTATGCATTATGATAGTCAATCGGCAATTGGCAGAGCTCATAGCATAATGTTTAATGAAAAGTACAGACATATCCATCGTCGACATAATTCTATACGACAACTACTCTCAACAAGAGTTATCTTAATTGACTATGTGAAGTCAAAAGATAACATCGCGGATCCGCTTATGAAAGGCTTAAGCAGAGAGTTAGTTAGTAAGTCGTCTAAAGGAATGGGACTAAAGCCCTTGAAGGAATGAGTTTCTATGAAGGAAAACCTAACCCAACTGACTGGAGATCCCAAGATCTAGGTTCAATAGGACAACCTAATCATAGAAATATGGGGGAAGTCACGTTAATTTGGGGGAGTTACTTAACATAGTAACTTCCTAGTCCATTCCTATAACAATGTGACTTGTTGAGAGGTTAAACATATGGCTTTAATGATTCAGGATGAAATCACAAAGCATAATGATTCAAAACGAAATCACAAAACATATGTTTTTAATGATTCATGATGAAATCACCTATGTTAGAGAGAAGTATGGTCACTTCGAAGGGAATTGTGGGGGGTGCAATTCCTAAGAGCTCTTGCAGAACCAGGCTAGTGTTCATGACCATAACGAACAAGACTATAAGGACTTGACAAGGTCACAGAGAGTCTTGTGTGAGTGTGTATTGTCATCTACATAAACAGATGTTGAGTTCTAGGACATCGCGTCTACTCAGATCTAGGAGACTAAGTGCATCTCACAAGGGAATGTTCAAAGGGCCACACCTACCTATCCTATCTAGGACTTAACCGTAGAAATTTCGCTGAAGCTTTTGTGTGTTTTTGACCAATCTCCATTCATGCGGGGGATTGTTGGAAAAATGTTTGTTGGAAAAGAATTTTCACAAACTTTGGACACTATTTAATATATGTATTTATTATATATATGTTTTCATTAGTTAGTAGCTTTGCGTTCTCCTTCAAGAGAGCTTCGCAACGAGCTAAAGTGTGTCCAAAATGGAGTTAATATGAATGAGATATCGTGTCTCAAAGTGAGGTACTTGAAAAACAAAATGTGGAAATTAGGAGAGTATCCTACATTGTCCAAAGAGTGAAATGAAAGCATGCTTATAAGGAAAACTTGGTATAGGATTTCAAATTCCTTTGGTTGGGTTATGCTCCCACACCTACGTGCGCGCACGTAGGTGAGGGTGCAGAAAATAGGATTTCTGGGCCAAGATGGGTTCGAAGCTTCTGAACTTATGCGAGCCCGCGCGACCTGCGAACAAGAATGCAGTTCCAAATGCTCGCCTATGCGCGAAAGTTTTTGCTGCAGATTTCGTTTTCGTATTTTAAAAGTTTCCAGATTATTTTGTGTCCATTTATTTATAGAATTGATTTAAAATTTGTGAAGAAGTTTTACAGAATCAATTTAAATAAAAGGAAGATATCAAATCGTGGTTATAATTTTAACAGATTTGCATATCAGTTTATTTTTTAGCCGATATTTTTCTTGGTGACCAAGACAAGATTAGGCTATAAAATAAACTCTTCTCATTCAGTTTTCGACACAGAGAAAAACACAACTCCTATTCCAACAGTTCTTTTCGATCAGAAACTGCATAGTGCTTCCGTGATTTTTAGGCAAGTTTGTCAGGTCCGGCTGTACAACAGCTTTGAACGTTGTACCCTGGGAAACAGACGGCGAATCTCTTAAGGGAATCCTGTTAAACACGAGCCTCGTTCTACGACCATTTACTGCTTTATTTTATTTAACGTTCATAGAGTCCGTCTTCTGCTTCTACCCCTTTCTGTCTGTTATTTAATTTTCTGCATTTTATTTTCTATTAATTTAATTTAGTTATTATAAATTCGATTTTATTAATAAAAGTGTAACAGTTTTCCTACAATCTTAAAACAGATTCGGTTTAACCGAATTTAAAACACTTTTATAAAATCTTATTAATTATTATTAACAAATTTTATCATTATAAGCTGTTTTCTGTCAAAACCAAGTTGAGTTTCTTTGGAAATCAGTTTTAATTAAACAGATTTTAATATACAGATTTGGATTACAGATCTAAAATGTTTTTTTAAGAAGTTGATCTTATCATTTTATATTGAAACCAAGTTTGTGTTTCTATTAAACTGATCTGTTTGATTCACTAAAACCACGATTGAGTTTCTTTGAAGCAGATCCGGTACAAGCAGATACCGATTTATAACAGTTGTTTAACTGTTTGTGTTTGGATTTTTAGGATGGCAATTGATACTAATGTGACTGCTCCTGTGACTTCTCCTGTGAACGTAACTGGTGCGTCGGTTACCAACAAAGTTGCATATCATGCTGAAAAACCAAAAAAATTCAATGGACAGAATTTTAAGAGGTGGCAACAGAAGATGTTCTTCTATCTCACTACTTTGAACCTTGCGCGGTTCTTAAACGAGACTGCCCCTCAGGTGGAACCTCATACGGAAGGTCAACCCTCTAATGCACAGACTGTGCAAGCTGTGGAAGCATGGAAACATTCAGACTTTTTATGTCACAACTATGTTTTGAATGGTTTGGTGGACTCTTTGTACAACGTGTACTGTAAGACCACGACTGCCAAAGAATTATGGGAGTCGTTGGAACGCAAATATAAAACTGAGGATGCTGGTACAAATAAGTTCGTGGTAGCTCGTTTTTTGGATTACAATATGGTTGATTCAAAGAATGTGATAACCCAGGTTCAAGATCTTCAGGTTTTGCTACACAACATTCATACTGAGGGAATGCCTGTGAGTGAAGCTTTTCAAGTTGTTGCTATTATTGAAAGTTACCTCCAAGCTGTGTAGATTTTAAAAACTACTTGAAGCATAACCGAAAGGAGATGAGTGTTGAAGACTTGATTGTTTGTCTTCGTATTGAAAAGGACAACAAGATGGCTCAGAAAAACACCTATGCACCTGATTCTGCCAAGGCTAATATGGTTGAGCATGATGGGTCATCTTCAAAGTCCAATTCTAAGGCAAAAGGAAAAGGCAAAAAGAAGAATGACAAGAAGGGCAAAGGGAAGGCTGAGTACCTTGCTCCTAAAGCTGGAATTGTGAAACAGAAATTTCAAGGGACTTGCTATAACTGTGACCAGCCAGGTCACCGTGCTGCTAATTGCAAGATGCCGAAGCGGGTGAACCCACGCTAGGCCAATATGGTGAATGATAATGCGGACATGATTGCTATGGTGTCTGACATCATTTCCATGATCTCTGAAGTTAACCTGGTAGGTTCTAACAACAGTGTGTGTGCCGACAAGAGTATGTTTCACTCTTTCAAAGCGGTTGACAATGGAGAGAAGCTTTACATGGACAACTCTGCAACTGGTTATATCAAGGGCGAAGGAGATGTTATTCTGAAAATGACATCCGAGAAAGAGCTCAAGTTGACTAATGTCTTGTATGTTCTAGAGATTCGAAAGAATCTTGTGTTCGGTTGGCTGTTGAACAAGTTTGGTTTTCGTCTTGTTTTTTAGTCTGATAAGTTTGTTTTGTCTAAGAATCAAATGTATGTTGGTAACGGATATGCCGTGAATGGTATGTTTAAGCTCAATGTAATGGTTGTTAAGAATGATATCAATAAAATGAATTCTTCTGCTTACTTGATTGAGTCTTCTAATGTGTAGCATGGTCGTCTTAGACATGTAAATTTTAATTCAATGCGTCGTTTGATTAAATTTAATAGCATACCAAATTTTTATATTGATTTAATATAAAAAGTGTGAAACTTGTGTGGAAGCCAAACTTACAAGATCATCTTTCAAATCGGTTAAACGAAAAATCGAACCACTTGATATGATACACACAGACATATGTGATTTGAAATCACTACCCACAAAAGGGGGCAATAAGTACTTTATCACGTTTATTGATGATTGTACAAAGTATTGCTACGTTTACTTGTTGAAAAGTAAAGATGAAGCTATAGACAAGTTTGTTCTACACAAAACCGAAGTTGAGTATCAACTTGGTCGGAAAATCAAGGTTGTACGAAGTGATAGAGGAGGTGAATACGTGTCTCCATTCGCAGATCTATGTGCGAAACATGGAATCAGACACGAGTTCACTTCTCCCTATTCACCTCAGCAAAACGGTATTGCCGAAAGGAAGAACAGTACCTTGAAAGAAATGGTTAATGCCATGTTGATAAGTTCTGGTTTAAGCCAGGATATGTGGGGGGAAGCCATTCTAACGGCTACTTATCTTTTAAATAAGATACCTTGTAAGGAAAAAGAGGAGACCCCTTATGAACTGTGGTTGGGAAGAAACCCATCGTATCAGTACTTACGAGTGTGGGGAGTCTAGCCAAAGGGTAGCGTGTGCCGCACCACCTAAGGCCCTCAAAAGATTCAGGACCTAAATCTATGGATTGTATATTCATTGGATATGCTAAGAATAGTAGTGCTTATCGTTTCATTATACATGACTCAAAAAATTCGGATATACAAAAGAATGCAGTAATGGAATCAAGGAATGCTTCCTTCTTTGAAAATATATTTCCTTGTTTAACGAAAGAAACTGGAAGCTCATCTAGATTAGATGAAGAAGTTGTCCAAGATAAGAGACAACGAGATGATAATGATCTCCATGATGAGAGACAAGATCAACTCGAGGAAGAAGAGGTTGAACCACGAAGAAGCAAAAGGGCAAGAACCGAGAAATCGTTTGGACCCGATTTTTTTTCTTTTTGGTATAGAAAATGAACCCATGTCTTACCGACGAAGGCGGTTACTTCCTCGGAAGGGCATCAATGGAAAGAAGCATTAAAAGTGAAATAGATTCTATTTTACAAAATCATACGTGGGAGCTCGTGGATTTACCTCCTGGTTGTAAACCACTAGGCTATAAATGGATCTTCAAAAAGAAGATGAAAGCCGATGGCACCATTGATAAGTACAAAGCAAGATTGGTAATCAAAGGATATAGACAACGTAAAGGTCTAGATTACTTTTGTTAATTAATTCAGATGTTACGCAAATAACTTCGATTAGAATGGTACTTGCTATTGCCGCATTAAGAAATTTGGAAGTTCACCAAATGGATGTGAAAATGGCATTTATAAACGGAGATTTAGAAGAAGAAATATATATGAACCAACTGGAGGGTTCATTAGATCGTTGGACAAGAGAGCAAAGTTTGTAGGCTCGTTATGTCATTATATGGGTTAAAACAAGCTCCCAAACAATGGCATCAAAAGTTTGACCACACCATGTTAGTAAGTGGATTCAAAATTAATGAATGCGACAAGTGTGTTTATGTAAAAGACACCAGTAGTGGATATGTAATCTTGTGTTTATATGTTGAAGATATGCTTATCATTGGCAGTAACGACAAGATGATTAAATCTACTAAAGACATGTTGAAATCAAAGTTTGACATGAAAGATATGGGTTTGGCTGATGTGATCCTTGGAATAAAGATCATACGAACTCATAATGAACTTGTGTTAAGTCAAGCATATTACGTGGACAAAATTCTTAATACTCATTTATGCGGGGGATTTCGGCCTTAGTAGAACTCCCCAATTGACATCAGTATGCATCTATCTAAAAAATAGAGAATATAGGTGTTGACCATTAGAGTATTCAAGAATTATTGGCATGTTAATGTATTTGATGACAGGTACCCGACCTGACTTAGCATATGCTGTTAGCAGGCTAAGTAGGTATACTAGTAATCCAAGTGTTGCACATTGGAAAGCTATGACTAGGGTACTACATTAATTGAGATACAGTCGCGATTATGCGCTGCATTATGATAGATATCCTGTTGTTATCGAAGGATACAGTGATGAAAATTGGATATCTAACATAAAGGATTCTAGATCGATTAGTGGATATGTGTTTACACTAGGAGGGGGACCTCGTATATCTTGGAAGTCTTCCAAGCAAACTGATTTGCTAGTCCACGATGGAAGCTCCAAAAATTTATCGCTGTTAGATAAATGCGGGAGAAGAGGGGGAATTGGTTACCTTCATTCGTAGTGGACATTACCAATGGTGGCACTAAAACGTAACGACCCATTAGTATACATTGTGATATTCAATTGACAATTGGCAGAGCTCATAGCACAATGTATAATGGAAAGTACAGACATATCCGTCGTCGACATAATTCGATACGACAACTACTCTCAACAAGAGTTATCTCAATTGACTATGTGAAGTCAAAAGATAACATTGCGGATCTGCTTACGAAAGGCTTAAGCAGAGAGTTAGTTAGTAAGTCGTCTAAAGGAATGAAACTAAAGCCTTTGAAGGAATGAGTTTCTATGAAGGAAAACATAACCCAGTTGACTGGAGATCCTAAGATTTAGGTTCAATAGGACAACCTAATCATAGAAATGTGGGGGAAGTCACGTCAATGTGGGGGAGTTACTTAACATAGTAACTTCCTAGACCATTCCTATAACAATGTGACTTGTTGAGAGGTTAAACATATGGCTTTAATGATTCAGGATGAAATCACAAAGCATAATGATTCAAGATGAATTCACAAAACATATGTTTTTAATGATTCAGGATGAAATCACCTATGTGAGAGAGAAGTGGGGTCGCTTCGAAGGGAATTATGGGGGCGTAATTCCTAAGAGCTCTTGAAGAACCATGCTAGTGTTCATGACCATAACAAACACGACTATGAGGACTTGAGAAGGCCAGGGAGAGTCTTGTGTGAGTGTATATTGTCGTTTCTACATATGAGTTGTTGAGGTTCAAGGACATCGCATGTTACTCAGATCTAGGAGACTAAGTGCATCTCACAAAGGAAGGTTCAAAGGGTCACACCTACCTATCCTATGCAGGACTTAACCGCAGAAATTTCGTTGAAGCTTTTGTGTGTTTTTGACCGATCTACATTCATGTGGGGGATTGTTGGAAAAATGTTTGTTGGAAATGAATTTTCACAAACTTTGGACACTAATTATATATGTATTTTGATTATATATTTTTCATTTGTAGTAGCTTTGTGTTCTCCTTGAAGAGAGCTTCGTAACGAGCTAAAGTGTGTCCAAAATAGAGTTAATATGAATGAGATATCGTGTCTCAAAGTGAGGTACTTGAAAAACAAAATGTGGAAATTGGGAGAGTATCCCACATTGCCCAAAGAGTGAAATGAAAGCATGTTTATAAGGAAAACTTGGTATCGGCTTTCAAATTCCTTTGGTTAGGTTATGCTCCCACACCTAAGTGCGCGCGCGCAGGTGAGGGTGCAGAAAATAGGATTTTTGGGCCAAGATAGGTTCGAAGCTTTGAATCATGCGTGCCTCGCTTGGAGACCTGCGGCACCGAATGCTGTCCGAAAGCTCGGCCTTATGCGCGAATGTTTTTGATGTCTTTAATTTCGGTTCCGTTTTTAAAAAGATTTCTAGATTATTTTGTATCCATTTATTTATAGAATTGATTTAAACTTTGTGAAGAAGTTTTACAGAATCAATTTAAATAAAAGGAAGATATCAAATCGTGGTTATAATTTTAACAGATTTGCATATCAGTTTATTTTTGAGCCGATATTTTTCTTGGTGACCAAGACAAGATTAGGCTATAAAATAAACTCTTCTCATTCAGTTTTCGACATAGAGAAAAAGCAACTCCTATTCCAACAGTTATTTTTGATCAGAAACTGCAGAGTGCTTCTGTGATTTTCAGGCAAGTTGTCAGGTACCGAGCGGCCCTTCATCTAGCTTTGAAGCGTTGTACCCTGGGAAAACAGGACTGTCGAATATGTTTTAAGGGAATCGTGTTTATAACACGGGCATCGTATACTCGACACCATTGTAAAGCTTTATTTTATTTAACGTTTATAGAGTCTGTCTTCTGCTTCTACCATTTTCTGTCTGTTATTTAATTTTCTGCATTTAATTTTCTGTTAATTTAATTTAATTATTATAAATTCGATTTTATTAATAAAAGTGTAACAGTTCCCTACAATCTTAAATCAGATTCGGTTTAACCAAATTTAAAACACTTTTATAAAATCTTATTAATTATTATTAACAGATTTTATCATTATAACTAAATTTTCTGTCGAAACCAAGTTGAGTTTCTTTGGAAATCAGCTTTAATTAAACAGATTTTAATATACAGATTTGGATTACAGATCTAAAACGCTTTTTTTAAGCAGTTGATCTTATCATTTTATATTTAAACCAAGTTTGTGTTTCTATTAAACTGATCTGTTTGATTCACTGAAACCACGATTAAGTTTCTTTGAAGCAGATCCGGTACAAACAGATACCAATTTATAACAGTTGTTTAACTGTTTGTGTTTGGATTTTCTGGATGGCATTTGATTACTAATGTGACTGCTCCTTATTGTGTTGACTGCCCCTGTGAACGTAAACTAGTGCGCGGTTACCAACTCAGTTGCAAATCATGCTGAACAACCAAACAATTCAAATGGACAGAATTTTAAGAGGTGGCAACAGAAGATGTTATTCTAACTTACTACTTTGAACCTTGCATGGTTCCTAAACGAGACTGCACCTCTGGTGGAACCTCATACGAAAGGTCAACCCTCTAATGCACAGGCCGTGCAAGCTGTGGAAGCATGGAAACATTCAGACTTTTTATGTCACAACTATGTTTTGAATGGTTTGGTGGACTCTTTGTACAATGTGTACTGCAAGACCATGACTGCAAAGGATTTTTGGGAGTCGTTGGTACGCAAGTATAAAACTGAGGATGCTAGTACAAAGAAGTTCGTGGTAGCTCATTTTTTGGATCACAAGATGGTTGATTCAAAGAATGAGATAACCTAGGTTCAAGATCTGTAGGTTTTGCTACACGACATTCATACTAAAGGAATGACTGTAAGTGAAGCTTTTCAAGTTGCTGCTATTATTGAAAAGTTACCTCCAAGTTGTGTAGATTTTAAAAACTACTTGAAGCATAAAAGAAAGGAGATGAGTGTTGAAGACTTGATTCTTCGTCTTCGTATTGAAAGAAGACAAACAAGCTGGATCTGAATAACACTTATGCAACTGATGTCTGCTAAGGCTAATAAATGGTTGAGGGGGGATTGAGATTGATGGGTCATCTTAACGTCTAATTCTAAGGCAAAAGGAAAAGGCAAAAAGAAGAACGACAAGAAGGGCAAAGGGAAGGCTGAGTACTTGCTCCTAAAGCTAGAATTGTGAAATAGAAATTACAAGGGACTTGCTACAACTGTGACCAGCCAGGTCACCGTTGCTTGCTATTGCAAGATGCTCCTATGTGGGTGAATCACGCTTAGGTCCAATATGGTGATTGATAATGTAGACATGATTGCTATGGTGTCTGACATCATTGCCATGATCTCTAAAGTTAACCTGGTAGGTTATAACAATAGTGTGTGTGCTGACAAGAGTATGTTTCACTCTTTTCAGAGCGGTTGACAATGGAGAAAAGCTATATATAAACAACTCTGCAACTGCTGATATCAAGGGCGAAGGAGATGTTTATTTCTGAAATTGGAACATTTCCGAGAAAGAGCTCAAGTTGACACTGTTTGTAGGGTTTTAAGAGATTCGCATGAATCGCTTTGTGTACGGTTGGTATGACAGTTGGTTTTCGTCTTGTTTTTTAGTCTGATAAAGATTTGTGTTGTTCTAAGAATCAAATCGTATGTCTGGTATGGGAAATGCGTGGAATGGTATGGTTTAGATCCATGTAATGGTTGTTAATGAATGATATCATAAAATGAATTTCTCTGCTTACTTGTTGAGTTATTCTAATGTGTGGCATGGTAGTTCGGCGGATAATGATAAATTTTAATTTCAATGGTCGTTTGATTAAAACGTTAAGAGCATACCAAATTTTCATATTGATTCAAAAGTATAAGTTTAAAACTCTGTGTCGAAGCCAAACCTTACAACGATCATCTTTCAAATCGGTTAAACGCAAAAAACCGAACCACTTTGATTATGATACAATACGCAGACATATGTGACTTTGAAATCTCACTACTCTACAAAAGGGTGGCCAATAAGTACTTCATAATCGTTTATGTGATTGTACAAAGTATTGTATGTTTACTTGTTGAAAAGTTAATAAGATGAAAGCTATAGACAAGTTTTGTTCTATACTCAAAATCGAGTTTGAGAATCAACTTTAGGTCGGAGGAAAAAATCAAGGTGGTATGAAGGTGATAAAGGAAGGTTGAATACGTGTCTCCATTCGCCGAGATTTGTGCGAAACATAGAATCAGACACAAGTTCACTGCTCTCTATTCACCTCAGCAAAACGGTATTGCCAAAAGGAAGAACCGTACCTTGAAAAAATGGTTAATGCCATATTGATAAGTTCTGGTTTAAGCCAGGGTATGTGGGGAGGCAGCCATTCTAACGAGCTAATTATCTTTTTAAATAAGGATACGCCTTGGTAAGGAAAAAAAGGAGACCCCTTATGAACTGTGGATGGGAAGAAAACCATCATATTAGTACTTACGAGTGTGGGGGTGTCTAGCCAAGGTAGTTGTACCGACACCCAAGGCCCAAAAGATCGAACCTAAATCTGTAGATTGTATATTCATTCGGGATATGCTATAGATATTGCCAGTGTTTATCGTTTCATTGTCTGACTCGAAAATCCGGATATCCAAAAGAATGCAGTTCTAGTAACGGAATATAAGGAATTGCGCGATTCTCTGAAATAAGCATATTTCCTTGTTGTGTGTGTGTGTGTGTGTAGTAAGCCTCATCTAGATTAGATGACGAAGTTGTCCAAGATAAGAGACCAAGAGATGAGATGATCATCCACATGACGAGAGGACTCAATCAAATAGAGGAAGAAGGAGGTGACCACGATAAGAAAAGAGTCCAGAAGACCAGAGAAATTGCTTGGGACCCGATTTTGTTTCTTTTATGGTAGAAAATGAACCCACGTCTTACCGAGAAGCGGTAACTTCCTTGGAAGGGCATCATTGGAAAGAAGCCATTAAAAGTGAAATAGATTCTATTTTACAAAATCATACGTGGGAGCTCGTGGATTTACCTCCTGGTTGTACACCACTAGGTTATAAATGGATCTTCAAAAAGAAGATGAAAGCCGATGGCACCATTGATAAGTATAAAGCAAGATTGGTAATCAAAGGATATAGACAACGTGAAGGTCTAGATTACTTTGATAATTATTTGCCTGTTAAGCGAATAACCTCGATTAGAATGGTACTTGCTATTACCGCATTAAGAAATTTAGAAGTTCACCAAATGGATGTGAAAACGGCATTTCTAAACGGAGATTTAGAAGAAGAAATATATATGAACCAGCCTGAGGGTTTCATAGCTCCTGGACAAGAGAGCAAAGTTTATAGGCTCGTTAAGTCATTATATGGCTTAAAACAAGCTCCCAAACAATGGCATCAAAAGTTTGACCACACCATGTTAGAGAGTAGATTCAAAATTAATGAATGTGACAAGTGTGTTTATGTAAAAGACACCAGTAGTGGATATGTAATCTTTTGTTTATATGTTGATGATATGCTTATCATTGACAGTAATGACAAGATGATCAAATCTACTAAAGACATGTGGAAATCAAAGTTTGACATGAAAGATATGGGTTTGGCTGATGTGATCCTTGGAATAAAGGTCATACAAACTCATAATGGACTTGTGTTAAGTCAAGCACATTACGTGTACAAAATTCTTAATACTCATAATGTGGGGGATTCTGGCCTAGCTAGAACTCCAAGTGACACCAGTATGCATCTATCTAAAAATAGAGGCATAGGTGTTTCCCAATTAGAGTATTCAAGAATTATTGGCATGTTAATGTATTTGATGACAGGTACCCGACCTGACTTATCATATATTGTTAGCAGGCTAAGTAGGTATACTAATAAGCCAAGTGTTGCACATTGGAAAGCTATGACTAGGGTACTTCATTAATTGAGATACAGTCGCGATTATGGGCGACATTATGATAGATATCCTGCTATTATCGAAGGATACAGTGATGCCAATTAGATATTTGACATAAAGGATTCTAGATCGACTAGTGGATATGTGTTTACACTAGGAGGGGCCGCTATATCTTGGAAGTCTTCCAAGCAAACTGTTATAGCTAAGTCCATGATGGAATCAGAATTTATCGCGCTAGATAAATGCGGAGAAGAGGCTGAATGGCTACGTCAATTCGTAGATGACATACCAAGGTAGCCTAAACCGGTAACGGCCATTTGTATACATTATGATAGTCAATCGGCAATTGGCAGAGCTCATAGCATAATGTTTAATGAAAAGTACAAACATATCCATCGTCGACATAATTCTATACGACAACTACTCTCAACAAGAGTTATCTCAATTGACTATGTGAAGTCAAAAGATAACATCACAGACCCACTTATGAAAGGCTTAAGCAGAGAGTTAGTTAGTAAGTCGTCTAAAGGAATAGGACTAAAGCCCTTGAAATGATTGAGTTTCTATAAGGAAAACTAACTAGGTGACTGGAGATCCCAAGATCTAGGTTCAATAGGACAACCTAATCATAGAAATATGGGGGAAGTCACGTCAATGTGGGGGAGTTACTTAACTTGTAACTTCCTAGTCCATTCCTATAACAATGTGACTTGTTAATAGGTTAAACATATGGCTTTAATGGTTCAAGATGAAATCATAAAGCATAACGATTCAAGATGAAATCAGAAAGTATATGTTTTTTAATGATTCAAGATGAAATCACCTATGTAAGAGAGAAGTGGGGTCGCTTCGAAGGGAATTGTAGGAGCGCAATTCCTAAGAGCTCTTGCAGAACCAGGCTAGTACTCATGACCATGACGGGCACGACTATGAGGATTTGATAAGGTCAGGGAGAGTTCTGTGTGAGTGTGTATTGTCGTCTACGTAAACGGGTGTTGAGTTTAAGGACATCGCGTCTACTCAACCCTAGGAGACTAAGTGCATCTCACAAGGGAAGGTTCAAAGGGTCACACCTACCTATCATATGGTTTTGCAAAGTGAGTTTTTGCAAACTTTGGACACCATTTAATATATGTAGATGTTATATATCTTTATATTAGATTGGGGCTTTGCGTTCTCCTCGAAGAGAGCTTCGCAACGAGCTAAAGTATGTCCAAAGTGGAGTTAAGATTAATGAGATATTGTGTCTCAAAGTGAGGCACGTAAAACACAAAAATCTGAGAACTAAACTATACTGCATCGCCCAAAAAGGGAAGTGGATAGTGGTTTATAAAGACATCTTGGTATTGGCTACCAAATTCCTTTAGGTTGCTTATGCTCCCACGCCTACGTGCGCGCGCAGGGGGGTGCAGAAAATGGGATTTCTGGGCCAAAATGGGTTCGAAGCTTCTGAACTCATGCGAGCCCGCCCGACCTGCGGACACGAATGCAGCTCCGAAAGCTCGCCTACGCGCATATCTTTTTGCTGCTGATTTCGTTTTCAGTTGATAAGGTTTCCAGAATATTCTTGTGTGTTTAAACTAAGAGTTTATCTAAAATTTTCTGATTAAGTTTAAGATAAATACTGAAAGTTTAAATTCGGCTTAAGCTTATCTGCTAACTTGGCTTGGTAACCAAGCTAGGTTTAGGCTACATAAGCAGCCTCTTCTCATTCAGTTATAGACACAGAAAACGTACTCCATAATACCATACACAACAGCTTCAGTAGCGGCCTATTTCCAGCAATTCCGTCGATCAGAAACATCGATCGTTTCCGTAATCTTTCAGGCAAGTTGTCTAGTCCGGCTGTACAACAGCTTTGGACGTTGTACCCTGGGAAACAGACGGCGAATCTGTTTTAAGGGAATCGTGTTAAACACGAGCCTCGTTCGTTATAACTGCGTTTAATTTATGTTATTTACTTTCTGTTAATTACCTTGTTATTTTTATTCGATTTATACTAATAAAAGTGTGCAGGTTTCCCAACAGATATATCTTCTTATTTTCATTGCTTTGTGCACTACAAGCTATAATATACTTAAGCTATCATATTTATATTGTTACACTATCTTATGGTTCAGAATGTGCACCAAGATGCACAAACAGGTGCTCGAAAACTGCCTTCAAGAAGCCATGCATGTTCTTTTGCCAGAAATGTTATGCCACATGCTTGTGTGTACCTCCTGGGTGTTAGATATTAGAAAAAGACTCAGTCACCCCATGTATTTTACTGTTCAATATAGCTCGTAGTTTAGTAGGTAAACGTATGACTTTCGGTATTGAACCGGGTACTAATACCCGGTGTATTGTAAGAACTATAAATACCTCTTCCAACTTTGGAAGAGGTAAGCATCTATTTCATTTTACACACACTCTTTAGTGTGTTTTCCTTTTCTCTCTCGACTATTCTCTCTCTCTAACTTTCTCTCTCTAGATCTCTTTAGATCTATACATGTTTGTGTGAATGAGGGAACCTACAATTGGTATCAGAGCCATGGGGTGGATTCGTATTTGATTTGTGTGGTTAATAAGCTCAAAAATCGTGGCTTATTTTTGCTCTAAAACCCCACGGCTCAAAATCATAGGTTGAGCTCATTTGGTTGGTTAATCGTGCGGTTTTTCTTGCCATACAAGCTCAAGAAGTTATATTGTTGCTAATACAAGCGATCAAAAAGCCTCAAGTTCGATTTCAAAGAATAAAAGGTTCGAATTTTTAAGTGTTCTTCGTGGAGAGTTGCTTCGTTTTTGAAGATCCACAAAGAATTACATGTTTCTAGCTTATTTTCGTGGATAATAAGCTTATTTGGCTTGAGTTGGTTGAATTCGAACTAATGTTCTTCGTGGAGGTTTGAGTATTTTATTATACTCTAACCGGCGGTTTGACAAAAGGTAGGGACAAGATCCGGAAATTTAGGAAAAAGTCAAAGGCGAGTTGCCAAAAGTCAATGGCGAGTTGCTTGTTCGCGGCGGTTTACACAGGATAGTGGCGAGTTGGCTTGAAAATAATAGCCGGAGAGTTGGTAAAAGGTACGGCGAGTTGCTAAAACACACAGCGAGTTGCTAAGATTATAGGCAGCGAGTTGCTAAACGGCGAGTTGCTAAACGGCGAGTTGCTAAACAGCGAGTTGCTAAACGGCGAGTTGCTAAACGGCGAGTTACCAAACGGCGAGTTGCTAAACGGCGAGTTACCAAACAGCGATTTGAGTATTTTATTAGGGCAGTGAGTTGTCAAAAGAAGCAGCGGTT
>BQNB010147873.1:3123-16381 GCA_026074375.1 Tanacetum coccineum
TCTCGATCAACAAAGTTAGTTTCATCAATAAAACAAGTAATCTCTTTCAGTCTCGAGCTTTCGTGAATTGCTGATATCTTCATCAAGGGATTGCCTTCAGTTTTGTTTGAAGATTTTTGATTCAGTTTTAGCGCCCGCCCTCCTCCTGCTCGAACTGCGGGGGCGTATTAGTTAATATGTTTGATTGACTTCCTTCCAATATTAGTTTATTTATATTTGGATGATTTGTTATCATGAGTATCATAGTTATCTTGATTTTTCAATAATGAGTTGTCATAGTTATTTTGGGCTCAAGCCCATCCCCTTTGTAATCTATATATACTTTGTATTTTGGTGAGAAATAATCAAGGAAATCAATTAGCCTTACGGGGTTTTCTATCATTTTACAGTAATATGGCTAAACTTGTACATGTTTATAGGTATTTACTAAGCTCACGGATGGCAATAAAACCCGTACCCGATGGGGACCCGATCCCCAAACCCGAATTGACTGGGGAATCCCCGAGTTGACCGGGGATGGGGATGGGGATGGGGACGGGGAATCCCCGAATTATGAAACAGGGGATGGGGCGGGGATGGGGATAACATAAA
This sequence comes from Tanacetum coccineum, assembly GCA_026074375.1. Lineage (NCBI taxonomy): Eukaryota > Viridiplantae > Streptophyta > Magnoliopsida > Asterales > Asteraceae > Tanacetum > Tanacetum coccineum. The sequence continues at coordinate 3,715 of BQNB010147873.1, forward strand.
TCCCCGGCCCCGTACCCGACCCCGAACTTTTTAGTGTACAAATATATATAAATTATTTGTATATTATTACTACATGTACATGTATATGTATAAGTTAGTAAGTATTGACAAGTATTATACTTGAAGTATATTTGTATGTATATGTCATATTTAATGAATCGCCTACTTTTAAAATATTAAGTACTAACTACATATTATTCAACTAATATTTTTTTTGAATACACACATTCGATCCATTTTATTTATATAGTATTATGTGATATTTTAGTATTTACGATGCTTTAAAGTTGAATGACATTTTAATTAATCAAACTATATACAACGTATGCGTTCTAAGACATTATGTAGGTCAATTCTTTATATTTTCGTTTAGTTGTGTATTTTTTATGCTCAATTTATAAGGGCGAAAAATCTCCCAATCCCCGTGGGGATCCCCGATCCCCATTAGGGACGGGGATGGGGATGTAAGTCGATTCCCCGATGGGGGTGGGGATGAGGCTGAGAAACAGGGATGGGGATGGTAAATACGATCCCCGAAATTCCCCGACCCATTGCCATCCCTACTCATAATCCTATGTGTTTTGATCCTCATTTTCGCTATTCATTATATTTTTAATTTTTTATTTATCCTATGGGACTATTATTTTTATGATTGGATATTCTGATACCCTTAAAATATAAGTAATAGCTTCATACTTTTGACCTGTTAAACTTTATATTTTTCGTTTCGTATTTTTCGTGTCACAATTTTATAACATATATACAAAATTATATCTAAAATTATTTTGAGGTGGTATACAATCTTCTTTTTGGAAGCAAATTGAAGAAATGACATTTATATATATAGGCGGTGGCAATTCGTGTCGGTGTTCGGCGATGACAGGTTGCGGGTCAGAAAACTCCAACCCTGAACTGATTCATTTAAATTATGGGTCAGCTATGTCAAACCCCTAACCTGTTTACAATAACCGAACCTGACCCATTTACTCATATATATATTGGGTTGTTTGGTTTTAAATAGTTAAGGGGTTTTAAATAGGTTAAACGGAGTGTTTCGGGTTTAACCCATGTTAACCCTATTTCTATATATAAAAAAATAAAACTTGGCACATTACACGGATTAAACATGTTAAATAGGTTTGTGGGTCGACCCGTTTAACCTATTCAACCAATATAATAAAATATAAATAATTTTAAATTTAAGAAAAAATCTTAAACGGGTTGGCGGGTCGACCTGATTAATTTATTCTCAACCCGAACCTGACCTGTTTAATAAATGGGTTAGATATGTCGACCCAAACCTAACCCAAACATATTTAGATTCAACCTAAACCTATTAATTTTCGTGTCGGTTTCAGGTCGGGTTTGTGTCGGGTCAGAAATTGCCACCCACATAAACTAGCAAATGATAGGAGTATAAACGATGCTAAATATTCTTGAGGACAATCCACATCAAACTCACACTACACCAAAACAAACTCACAACTTAAACTTAAAACTCTCCTATGTAAATGACCCTTACATCGACCCTCGATAATCTTGACACAAACGACTCAACAACGAGCCTAAACAAATTCATGACTCCAAACTCAGCCAAAACCGGACAAACCCGGCCAAATCGGTCAAATCCGGCCAAACCCTGCCAAAACTGGTCAAAACCCGGTCGACCCCAGCCAAAACCCGGCCAAAACCGGTCAAAACCAGGCCAAGCCAGGCCAAAACAGGCCAAAACCCGGCCAAAACAGGTCAAAACCCGGCCAAACCCGGTCCTGCCCGGTCAAATCCGGCTAAACCCGGCCGAACCCGGACAAAACCGGTCAAACCCGGCCGAAACCGGTCAAACCTGGCCAAACCCGGCAAAAACTGGCCAAACCCAATCAAACCCGGCCAAAACTATTGATTAAGGTGCAAGAAGGCTGTCATGTTTCATACTTAGTTTCATAAAATAAAATATGGGTCGAAGGTTTGGAATACAAATATGTTTTGCAGAGGTGATAGAACTGATTTGTAACGAAAATCATAAGCACCATCATTGACGTCCACCAATTAAAACTGGTCCACTTTGCTTACCACCCTGCAAATATATATAAGACTATTGATATAGTTTACTACTCATTTATATTAAAAAGGATTGATTCATGCTTTGCTTACCACCCTGCAAATATATATAAGACTATTGATATAGTGGCCGGAGTGGGACCCTTGTCGGGCAAGGTTCCGTTACTGTCGTGTCTGCGGACGCGGACTACCTTCTGTAGGTGTGGTTTGCGGAAGCGGCTTGCAACCTGTCCGCGTTCGTCTTATTCTTATTATATCCGGGATGTGGCCAGTGTGGCACTGAGGTTAGTTTTGGTCCGCTTACTTGTTTGGTTGGGCCCAGAGCCCATTGTGATAATACGGCCCAGGCCCAAAGGCCTGGTATGCCTATTATACGGTAGATTGCGGATTTTTCACCAACGAAGCAATAAATCATATCATCCATAATTCCAATGATGTAGACACGGTGGGGTGATCTACATGAAAATTTAATTGCAAGTTGCATATATCATGTAACAAGCACACTCATGAAAACCATTTTAAAAACAATCTAAGAAATTAGCGAAATAAAACTATTTTGTTTACTATATGTTCTAATTGGCGAATTACTCGCAACTTGTATCACAAATATACCATAAGTTATAACCAAGAAATGAAGCAAAACTTTAACCGAAGAGATAGTGTGAAGGAACAAGCAACCGTCCCTGAATATAACGCACTAGTAACTATTAGAAATTGTGGGCTGCTTGTTTGTGCCATTATCATGTAGTGACAGTTGGAAGAGTGTTATAGTTATATTGATGAGTGTCTCATGACGTCCGGAATATAAAACCGGAACAATATGAATTTTGCCTCTCAAGATCTCCATGTCCAAAACTTCAAATCAACAATGATTGTTACAATTAGGATGTTACATGCTACAGCATCTTCAAAAGGTGACTAGGTTATCGTGGGAACTATGGATTAGGAGAGGGTTTGACATGTACCATCATACATATATGAAAAAGGGTATCACATGTAGAATTGTACGTATATAAAGATGAGTTATTACAGTAGAATGCAAAAATATATACTAGTATAAGTAGGTTGACTTTTTAGTTTTGGCAATACTGTTGACCCATTAGTCCACTCTTGTTTAGTTCATATGGCAGGTAATGTGTATTAAATTTTCTGACTTTGCAAGGTCATATGCTGGGTTTTTAAGTTAAACTAGGTTTGTAACTCGTGCTTTGTTGCAGAGTGTGGATTGACTAACTTTGCAACGTACCGATAACTCCATAGGCTATTTGCGTTAATTGTTTCTAAATTTTTTTACGGAAATAGTCCTTCAGGTTAGCGTTCCGTTGCAAAGTTAGTCGTGAAAGACTAACTTTGTAACGAACCGATAACCTCAAAGACTATTTCCGTAATTTTTTAAAAATATATATATTAAACTTCAACATTTTTTATAAAATCGTACGTATGTCATAAGTATTGCAATATTGAGCTCGTTTTGTTCGCAATTCAATGATCTTTTCAATGACATATTTTTTTAAGAATGAATCGACAATGTTGACAATCGTGTAATATCTGATCATATTACCATGAGACCCATTTGTCTAACTAATAACATCATTTGTGCTTTTAAACGTTTATAAATCTTATTAGAAATGAATCAAAGATTTACAAGTGCACCCGGTTGTTTGCGAACCAACAACCAGGATATTGAATGACAAATAAAACTCTCATTGTTCATAGCTTTGCTCATGAACCAATGGGAGGAGCACCCTATCACTATAATATTACATTGTGTGTTTTCTGTGTAAGAATTCTTTTCTATCTCTAACTACTAGCCACATATATATAGTGGGAAATTGAAGCTTCCTTGAGAAGCTTCACTAAAGTATTAAAGTAATAGTTATTTTAACTATTAGCTATAAAGTTACTTTAATACTTTATGTCTTTCTTTTCGCAACCTTCAATAAAGTAGAAGTCACCCTTTTGTACTTTTTGTCTTCTACGCTTTTTGCCAAATAGGAAGTTCCCGCCAATATCTTTTGTCTTCACTTCAGAGATGGTCTTAAAGAGTCAGTGAGCCATTTGCCAATACTCTCTGACTCCATCATCCTGATCTTGGTTCTTTCTTCACTCGCTGAGGTCCGCCTCAGGTTATGATGAGTCTTTCTTCTAGACTCTGAAGAACATCTTAAGGATGACTCGCTGAACTTATTTAAGTTCAGCGACTTGATTTCTACTTAGGATATATTTCATACAAATCATGTACAAGGGATAATTAGGCTCTGAATTGGCCCAACAATCTCTCCCTATTTGGATAGAAATATAGCCTAAGTCATTTAGCAGTAAGTGAGCAAAGCGGCTTCTTCTTACATACTAAGTTACAACAAAGAGACATATAGAATAAGACTTTTTGACCATTTGTTGTTGATGTTGCTGAACATTGTTTAGACTTGTTGTTCATCTTCTTTATTTCAAGGCTTCTTGTCCACGACTTTCAGTCTTTGATGAAGAACCTTAAAGATGACCACCTGATACACTTAGCCTATTTTATGTTCAAATCCTAGTCAAAGACTGTTGGACATTAAGTGAGCCCAACAATCTCCCCTTATTTGGATATACAAATAGCCTAAGTGAATTTTCAGATGTAAGTGAGCGTAACAACTTCTTCTTAGAATCTGATATACAACAAAGAATAACTAATACAAAGATAAACACAAATTCTTTGTTGTTGAAGTTGCAAGAGAATAAAAGACTTTAAACATTTAAGATCACTTGACCTTTTGATATCATTTTGATATCAGGTTCAAGTATAAAAACAAAGTCTGAAAGTTCAGCAGCAATAGATGAGGTTCAATGACCTGGGGGTTCAGCGACCTCTTTTTAGGGTTCAGAGTTCAGGTTCAGCGGTCTGGTAACCTCAGCTGCCTGGTAACCTCAGCGGTTTCTTTGTTCAGCTGACTTTATCTCCCATACACATTCAAACCTCGTTGACTACACTTAGCTTATCCATATAAGGATCAGCCAAAAACAAACACGGGATGCCCTTATTTCAAGAAGCTCAGCTCCCAAGTTTTTATCAAACAAAACCATCAGCGGTAGCCTATTCTTCATGACCATACACAAAAAACTACCTCTGATTCTCATCAATCTTCATACCTTAAGTTCATAAGTGTACATTGTTGTCACAGCTCAAATCACTTTTTGACCACCTTTTGACTAGCTGATATATAATCAGCTCTTGATCAACCTCAACAACCTCAGCAAACTTTCAACCCCTTTCAGACAGCCTGAAATCATTTCACCAAAACAACAATCAAACTCAGCGGGTTCAGATAAGGAGTCGCTGACATGTGGTTTAGCATCCTAGGTTTTTGTTTTGATTTGATTGTGTGAATGGTTTTACTATTTATGTGAAGAGTTATGACGTATAGTGAGGTTTGGATCTAGTTTGGTGTTTAACGATAGGTCTGGTGTGAGTGATGGGTAAACTTTTTTTTAAGATTTTGGTTTGTTTGAGATGGTGATTTTGGTTTGTTTGTTTTAGTTAAGGTTAGTGTAGGTATTTGGATTAGCAGTAATGTCGGGTGTGATTGGTGAGATAAGGTTGGTGGTTTGTGATGTGATGAAAGGTTTCTCAATGAAGTTCTTATCAGTGTGTCTTTCTCCCCCTCAAAAAATGCATCTGAAGTGCAATTTTTGAAGTCTTTACACACCGATTCTTTTCACCATTTTTAGGAATTAAATTCCTTGGATCGAATTGCTTCGATACTAAGGTGTGATCCTTAGTTTTTTGTGGGTGTTTCAATACCCATGGTTGGCCTCAAGTTGAAACCTTAGGCTTGACCAATGAGTTGGCACTCTTAGATTTGGCAAACTATCAGCCATTAACAGATTTGTTGATTCTTTACTGGTAGTCGTTTGTTTGTCCGGATAGCCAATTCTTTCTTGCGTTTAGGCATGGTGAATGATTTACCATTTTATGGTTGCGGTGGTTTACGGAGCACTTGTGAACTTTCAGCAATTTGGTTATCATGTTCCTGGATATGTGATGCTTTAGCCGTAAGGCAATAATATTAAGGCAAGGAGATTCTTCCTTTATTATGTTCTGATTTTACTCAGATTGGTCTAAGCTTTAAGTTTACCAACTCAAGCTCTTGTAGTTGCAAAAGACTAGAAGACTTTAATCATTTAAGATCACTTAACGTTTTGATATCGTTTTGATATGAGGTTAAGATACATAAATAAAGTCTCTGATGAGGTTTGCAAACCTTATGATGTGTTGACTTTAGCTCAGAGGGCTGACCATTTTAAGCTTCAGCTGATTGGGTTTAATGGGCTGGCTCACATTCAACGGTTGGTTCACCTCAGCTGTCGGTTTAGCTCAGGGGGTTCAATGATCAGCAACCAGCTTGGTGGTTTAGCGGGTTTAGTGAAGTGAGATAATTTAGCAATTTCACTGAGATGATATGCACTAGCTAAGATGCACTAGCTGATATTTTACTAGCTCGCCTATGATAGTGTACCAGCTGAACAACTATCTAAGTATAATACCCAGATATTAACATCAATAACATCAACCCTCCTTATATCAACTTATCCTATCAGCTACTTCATCGTTATCGACTGATCTTATACCTCTTTTTGAGACCTCGGTTCAGGTTAGCTGTTGAGCGGGTCAGCAAGTCAAGGTACTCCGTTTTCAGAGGGTTCAAATGGTTCAAATCAGCGGGTATATCAGAGGGTTAAAGTCTAGCATTCCGCTGAAGAACATTAGCTGATATTTTAATCAGCTCCTAAAAAAACTTCAATACCAGCTAAATGAGCTATGCCCATTATTGACCTAACGTTATCAAAACTGAAGATGCATTTGCTGAAAAAATATCACACCTTTGCAATGAGCAACAATCCTTTGATTATTACTCAGCTCCTCTGTGAAAACACAAACCCATACCATCTTCGAAGGTTTAGAATTAGTCGACCTATATTCTTCAGCTTCCATAACTTTATTAATTCTTAACCGAGCTCACTGATTCACATACCCCTTCTTTAATACCTCATGTTCAGCTGACCTTGGTCAGCGGATTCAAAGGGATCAGTAGGTTAGAGGTTCTGTGGATTTGGGGTTCAGAGGGTTTAGTGTTTAGCGACCAGGACCATGTACCGGTTTAGGTTAGCGAGGGGGTTCAACCAACGACCTGATTCAGTGGTCTGACTTAGCGAGTTTAGCCAAGGGCCTGGTTCTTCTTTGTATTGAGAGCTGATATGGGTTCGCTGACTTTTGCACAGTCAAATCAACAAGTGGGTTCAACTTCAGTTGACTGGTTCAAAGAGTTTATCAGCTCTTCTCTTGAATAAACGAATACACCCCTGATACCTTCATTCGAGTTGGCTGCCAAATAGGCTTCAGCTGTCGGTTAACCGGATCAGAAAGTGACCCACATTTAGCGGTAAAGTATCAACGGGTTCAATGACTGGGTTCCTCAACCGGTTTAGCTCAGCTTCCATTAAAACTTGAACAAACACAATCACTGATTCATTCTACTCGGGATTAGAGTCACCATGGGTTAACATTAGCTTAAAGAAATTTCTCAGCTTGAAACATATACACCAAAAGTGAAACATATACACCAAAAGCACCCCTAATTCTATTCATATAATCCCATTACATTCAGGCTAAGCCTGTGTCTATCTCCCAGCAGCCTAGACATGATGAACAAAACAAACAAACCACCCCTGGTTTTTACTTTTTCATACCCTCTCATATGTATCAGCACATTTTTGTTTTGGGTGAGTGGGTTTTTTTTGTTTTTGTTTTGTTTTATGAGAGTGGATTATGTTTGTTGTTTGTTTTGGTTGTGAGAGAGAGGGATATGTTTTGTTTTGTGTTGTGAGAGTGAGAGGGTTATGTTGTGAGAGGGTTACGTTTTTTTTGTGAGAGTGAGAGGGTTATGTTGTGAGAGGGTTATGTTTTGTGAGAGTGAATTGTGTTTGTTGTTTGTTTTGGTTGTGAGAGAGAGGGATATGTTTTGTTTTCTGATGTGAGAGTAAGAGTTGTAGTGTTGTTTTTGGTGTTGGTTGTTGTGAGAGTGAGAGTTGTAGTGTTTGTGATATGATTTCTAATATGATGTTTGGATTGAGCTAATGAATCCTTGATAAGTGTGTTCTCTCCCTCTCAAAAGTTGCAATACAAGCCGCTTTTGATCATTACACACTCTCTAGAAGACACCCCTTCAGGTTTAGCGGTTAAATGGTTCAGCAAAGGTGATGATATTCTATTATCTGATTAAATCTTTAATCAGTTCCACAATACAAACCTTAATACCAATCATCCCTTTCTTCTCCCATCATGTTTCTCAACAAGCTTCAACCATAAATATACAACACTCATGAGTCTTGTACCAATAGTTTGACACCCAACGGCTGTAAACCATTCTTAACAATTGTATACCCATGACTGAATACCACGCCCTTAATATCCTAGCTGAAATATTAGTTCGTGTTTTCCTTCTTACATACCCGTTCAGGCTTAGCCCGAACCAATTAACAAAAGCATCCCTTTATATTCAACTTACAGAGATTCAGCTGGTCATTAGGCTCTGATGGTTTGATTCAGCTAGTCAGTGGACTCTGATGGTTCAGCAGCCAGAGGTTAGAGGCCAGAGGGGTTCGCTGATTAAAGGTGTTTGCTAACCAAGGGTTCAGATTCAAGCTGGTTGATTCACGTTCAAGGTTTAGTTTCAGAGGGTTCAAAGGATTTAACGACTGCAACCAGTGGGTTTAAGGAAGAGTTACTTGAAGTTCAGCTACAAGTTTCAGACCAATGGTTCAACGGATTCATCAGTGATCAATGACCTTGGCCAGCGTTATCAGTTGATGACCCACTTCAGCTAAGTGACCGATTCAGCGGGTTCGTGAGCTCTGTGGGTTCGTGAGCTGGTGGGCGGGTTTAGCTCAGCTTCAGCTGACTGGAGCACACCAGCGGGCTGGTTTACGTACAATGATTCAGAGGGTTCAAATCAGGGGTCGCGTATCAGCTAACTCGTATACTACTTTTGTTCCTTAAGTCGCTGATATAGACCTGAAACTCTGTTCCTAAGCCTGACCCATTCAGACTCAGCAGGCTGGATCAACTTTCTGGTTCTGATCAGCTGACTGAATCACTAACCTTGATCAATGGCATCAGCTAATCATTCACACAGCTATCTCATTCTATCTCACATACCACTCGTGCCCTAATCCATCACCTATTGACCACACCTAGCTTGTCTAGAGAGGAATCAACTGATATTACATCAGCTCTCCTTAAAGTCACATCCATGATACCTACTGAAGCCTTCGGCTGACTCAGGGTTTGGCATACTCAGGGAGTTCGGGCTCAGCGAGGGGTCTAGTTTTGTTGGAGGTCAGCAACTAATCTTATACCAACGTTAAGAACCAGCTCGATTATATTTAATAACCAGTTCTTCGACACTCAGAGAAAACTCATACTCCACATTCATCACTCCTTAAAACTGAACAAACAACATGTTTTCTTTGAGATTATGGTATTTCTAAAACTAATCAAACCATAAATACATTTCTCCCATATACATTCACATACCCACCACTGATTCTTATACCAACTACACAACTTCAACAACTTCTTCTAATCATCCCGTATCCATCTTTAAACCATCATTAAAGCACCAAACAAGTATCCCACTACAAACTTTCAACAAAGCTCACTAATAAATTAGTCCCTGAATCACAAACTTTCAGAAAAACATCTTCTATTTCCAGTTTCATAGCCACTTCCGCTGCAGTCGGGTGGTTTATTTTTGTTTCCATTAGAAAACGTTTTATCTCAAGATTGGGATTTGGGTAATGATTAAGCAACAGGATTGATAGGGATATGGGTTTTGTGTGAGGATTTGGTTGTGGGACTTTTGGTGTTGTTGTTGTTATAAATCTGTGTTATGATTTTGTTATGGATAAGGTATGATTTTGTTTGTGATTTGAGTTTTTGGATCGGTGGGATGGGTTTTGGGTTTTTTGTTATTGGGGATGCGTGGATTTCGATTTGGGTTTTATGATTTTAGATTTTTGTGTGAGTTTGTGATGATAAAGATTGGGTGTAGTGAAGTGTTTAATTTTGAGTGGGTGTGGGTTTAATTTTGGATAAGATTTGTGTGGTGGGTAATGTATGGATAAGCATTTTAGTCAAACTCAGTGTGTCTCTCCCCCTCAATACGTAGAGGGGGGGTAAATACGTTTCCGATTAAAATCTAAAAACATTTGTATCAAATCCCCGATCAATCGTGACGTAATATGAAAAGTACCAAATATGATTTATGACTAAATGAAAGCATAGAACAACCAAGTAGTCACAACATAATTATAAACATCAAATCACAACACAATCACGAGCATAAAATAAATAGAGAGCGATAAATAAAATAGAGAGCAAACCGAACACGATGATTTATAGTGGTTCGGTCACGGAGCTCCTCTCCGCCCTACTCCACTCTCCGAGTACCCAACTCGAGAGTTACTTCACTAGATCAACAAGCTCCCTTCTTGGCGGAGAAAACCTTACACAACGTTGCTTACACTTTATCCGGTACTAAGCTAAATACCAAGTCCTAACAACGGTAGAACCAACCCATCATTGCTTACACTTTATTCGGTACAAAGCTAAATACCGGGTTCTTACACAAAGGGTCAACCGTCCTACAGTAACCAAATCCGGATTTTGGCTAGATTTGGAAAGATTATGGCTAGATTTGGAAAGATATGATGTGACAATACATAAAGGTCAACTATATGTATGATGTCATGCATGATATAAAATTCATTTTGTATTTTATTTTTACATAAGTAAACTTGTGTATGTAAAATAAAAAGTTTAGTTGAGGCTTGCCAAAATAGAGTTTACTTGTTTAAATAAAGTACTTGTAGATGCAAATTGTGAAATGAGGTTTGATCATAATACAACATAACAAACATGTACGAACCTGTGTTGTAACATACGAAGGCTCGAGACGTCGAGATGTGATGATGTATGTTGAGACAATATATGATAACGAGTAACTTGTGCATTTAATGTTATATATTACAAGTAATATATATTTTGTTATTATCAAAACAAAAGAGAATGTGCAAATTAAATATCGTAATATTTGCACTAACAATCTCCTCTTTTTTGATGATGACAAAATATGTAAACGTAATATATAGTAAATGTAAAAGTCACTTGTATCCCCGTAATACCTTTTACATTACCTTCTCCGTTTACACTCTTCTCCCCCTTTTGTCAAAACAAAAAGGGTGTGTCCCTAGAGTTTAACTTCAATTCTCCCAGAAAAGGCTAGTGAAGTTAAAATGTCTACTCAAACGCCTTATATTGGTGCATCCCCTAGGTATTTGTCCTTGGTTTATTGCGGGTCAATGGATCATATTAGAAAGTTAAGCCTACAAAAATGTTAGTTCCGTTCAACATGTAAGAATATATAACTATATGATGAAGAAAATGACATCTTCCTTTTGGTCGAAGCGCAAAGGATTGTTAAAGATTAAGAATGATGATAAATGCGTGCAAGCTCCCCTTGACGAGTGCTCCCCCTAGATTGAGGTGTCGAGATATGATGAAAAATAATATATACTCCTTAAATGCTCGGCGGAAGCTCCCCTAGCTCGAGGGTGTCAAGTATGATCCTACAAAACAAAAATTAGTGTAATAACAGGTTTTGTCCTTAGACAAATATGTCATATGCAACAACATGTATAGACGACTCAATATGATTTCTTGACGAATGCTCCCCTTGCTCGAGGGCTTCAAAATGAACCTACAAAAAGGAAAATGAATGATGCAAACTTCATCCTTGGATAAGTAAGCCATATACCACGTGGTGTATATGCTTAAACCTATAAAAGAAAATTTAGTGTAATTTCGTCTTTCGAGGAAGTCATATAAAACAAGATGTATATATGATGCAATATGATTCTCTAAAACTAGAATGCAATATGATTTTCCAAAAGAAACTCTTAGAAAAGTAAAATAGAAGTAAAATAATGTCAAAGAGTATAATCCTACTACTTGCATCATCGAGGTTGGTTTTAGTGGCGAGGTTGTTAGAGATTGTAAGGACATGTTTGAGAATGAGACGCATTTCATTACAAAATTCATTTGGCTTATGACAACATAGGGAAGTGAGCTTATGGGATATGTGGATGACTCGGAGATGCCTATGTATTGTGGAAGGTGATTTAACCATCATGGGTTGTATTGGTTGTGAGTTACTAGTAGGTTGTGGTTGTGGTGGTGGCGGAAGGATTCATGATGATTCTTCTTGTAAAAGAGACTCGGTGTAAGACTCAATTTTGATAGAAGTAAAAGGGTTTAACTCTAAACCTTACCTTGTTGGGTTGATGAAGCAATGGAGGTGCTAGACATGGCAATTTTGTGAGAGTGGCGAAAGATGGTGATGAGAATGCAAGCAACTAACAATGTATGTTGTTGGTAGAAATATTGCGATATTTAATCTATACATTCTCTTTATGTTTTGATGATGACAAACATGCAACTTATAACACATAACGTAAAGTGCTTAAGTTACTCGTAATCACTAATCATCAATCGTCAACATCTTTCGAC